>VYZS01034514.1:48503-62247 GCA_013400695.1 Neodrepanis coruscans
CCTCCCATGGGTCTTTTCTAGTCTTCTTGGTGGTGAGGTCCCAAAAACATAGATTAATATACTTTCAGGAGATGCTAGGCACCTCCCCTGGTGAGTGGAGGGGAAGCTTTTCAGTCTCTTTCAAGAGGCTCTGGATTTGTAGCCTCATTTGGATCACATGCAGTCCTCTGGTGATGGAAGGCCTCAAGAATGAGTCTGGGGAGTGTTTTGGGAGTCTTTGATGGTTTATGGAGGGTTTACTCAGTTTTACTTGGTGAGGAGAGATTTCACCATCGCACACCCAAAACCCTTCATCACCCGATAAGCCTTGTTTACTTCTCCTCAGACTTGAGATGATTAGACAGTAGTCTTGTCTCAAGTTTCCTCTTCACGATCCAAATTCCAGTCAGAGAGCATATTCAGGAAGGGAGATGCAGGCAGGCAGTTTCTTCCTTGACTAAAATGATTTTGACAATGTTTAAGACATCAACAATGTTTCAGTCTATCACAATACTCTCTGAATCACTTGCTTTAAAGTAAAATAAATTGTAATTGTTTGCCTCTTTCTCATCATAGCATAAGATAGTGATTTAAGGTGTCAGAACACTAATAGACTTGAAGTTTTCCTCTCAATGTATATTTGCTAAGACTTCATTATTTCCCAGTAAATATAATTATTTAATTTCTGATCTTTTGTATAAGACTTGGTATCTACTAATGATTTTATTTTAAGTAAAATGTGATCTTTATTTACTGTATTCTACCAATGCCATTTTTCTTTTATTTTCAATTAAATGAAATTTTTAAATGAATACTGAAATTCTTAGTTTTGGTTCTGAAATGAAATGAGTTTTAAGTATCTCTTAGTAGGAGCTCTCTTAGCAGTAGCTCTGCTAAACAATCATTACTTGAAGAATGCCAAGAATCAAAACTAAAGTTTGTTTCTCTTTTCCTAAAAAATATATTTGCCTTCAAATGCATAAATTTTTCTCAGCATGGAAACCTACATCTTAGTAATACAATAAAGCAAGGCATCAAAGGCATTTAAACAATAGTATAAATTCAGTAAGTAGCTGATTTAAAGCACTCATATGGACAATATTAATGCACTTAAAATAATACAAAATTGACTGATATTTTTGGTGTAAAGATTAGCACTAATCTAGTTTGAAAGTATGAAAAATGTATTTAACTGAAGAAAAAAATTAATAATAGTTTTCCTCTGTATGATTATTACTCTTAAATCACATAATTGAGTTTAAGAGAATTCATTTCTAAATATATCTGGAGGAGAGCTGTTAGCTTGTTGGAGTATACTTATATTTATCCAGTGAATCAGCATATCTATGTTCACTTCATTATGTAGTATCAATATATTTTTTGAAAAATCTGGAATCTAGCTAGTTCAGTGTCATGGGTATAAAAATGAAAGTTAAAAACGATCGGACCGNTTAATTATGAAATTCAAGGTCATGGCTTATGAGGAGTGGTATATATATGGTATTAATGTTGATAATAAACTAAGAGTAAAGGCCATGAGGGATTTTGAAATAAATTTATTTAAAAAACCTGAAAGTTATATACTCCATAATAATGTTCTTAATTAGCAGAGCCTATCACTTCCTCTGTGGCACATACAGCAGTTCTGTGCAAAAGATTTGTCTGTGATCCTAAAAATCACTGAGCAACAGAAATTGGTGTTACAATGATGACAGAGGGTGTATAGAGTGTGCAGACTCTCATGTATCTCATGCCTTGCTTAACCCTGTTCCTGATCCTTCCTGGTTACACATTTTGGAAGAATCAGAGAAAATATACAGAAATCAGAAATCAGAAAAAATATACAAAAAAGTCTAGTGACAGTGAAATTGTCTGGTACAATAAGATTCAGCAACTTATTGAAATAGTTTTTAAGAATAAGGAGGCAATGTGTTTCCTCCTACTGGGAAGAGGAACCTCACTGTGTGGTGATTGGAAAGTATTCTCAAATCTCTAGCTTAAATTCAGTCACAGCCATTTTCTGCCCATTGTTCTGCTGCTAGCGTCATCTTTTGGTTTAAAGATCCTTTTTCTATCTCTTTGGAAAATATAATGGTAAAAAAACATCAACAGAAAAAAAAAGCAAAACTTTCCCCTACTTTTGGGAGGACATCATGAAAATCAACATGGAGGAATCTTTAATCTATGAGAGGAAAACTTCCTGAAAACTCTCTTATGAAAGTGCAGTGTAGGAGGGAAACGAATATTGGAATGACTGAACACTAAGGTGATTTAATATCTCACTTTGCTGGGTTTTTAGGAGTTTACTGAATCTGGTTACTCTTCCTTATGAATGAGCTGCTCAATTGCTGTAAAGCTGTACTGTCTTACTAGAGTTGTAGGTAGAGCTTTTCTGACCAAATATTTTGCTGTACCTTACATCAGCACTCTGTAAATTCAGAAGCAGGAAAGACATTTCAATTCAAACATTTATAGTTTTTATAAAATTCAGTTAAATGAAAGAAACTTTAAGTCTTAACAGTGATGCTTGAAGTCTGGTTGAGAGATTTGCCACCAGCCAGCAAAGAAGCACTCAGGAGTTTATGGACAGGCTCAAATTAGGCAGAGCTGATTAGATGAAACGTGGGTGTCAGAGGAGGCTTGCATCCTTTGGGAATAGTCACCTCTACGCATGCACCTGCATCAACAGTTCAGTGCACAGATAGGTTTCCTTCAGCTATTCATTTTTCACGTCTGTACTTGATGAGCTGTACAGCACACGTCTTACCTCCACTGATGTTCAGATAATGTTTTTCATGATGTCTTATTAAAGCAAATGCTGGTCTGTATGTTTCCAGGGATTGCTAAACAGAAGTAATGTTTCTAGAAGATTATAAGGAGCTTGGTTCAAACAGACTTGGATTAATAAGGTCCTTCTGTGCAAATTCTCCAAACAAGACAATTAGACTGAAAAATTTCTTAACTAAAACTCATTAGCCTGCTCAGTCTGTGTTGTCAAGCAGTTGAGCTATGTACCCACTGCTCCAAAACTCTGTATAGCTGGCAAGGGGAAGGAGGGCCTTGTCTTCTGTTTCACTTCACAGGTATTAAACTAATTGCACCATATTATGGGCAATTTTAGACTGTGTAGCCTAAATTGGTTTTGCACTGGAGAAGGAAAACAGGGTCATGAAAATAATCTGTAGTGTTAAACTACTTTTCTTCTAATTATTAAATTTATACAACATATACGTGTGTGTGTGTGTGTGTGTGTGTGTGTGTGTCAAAGTAGGAGATTTGAAGTTACTATTAAACTCTTATTACAGCTGAATATTAAGTTATACTCAAGTAATATTAGGTCTTTTTGTCTAACTTGTTGTTAGGAACTGTTTGATCTGTGTGATCTATGCAGTGAGTACTAGTACTAAAAAATATTAACATTATAAAACTTCTCATAATGTCTAACCTAAGTATCTGTTGTCCATATTTAACTTCATTGTTTCTTCCCTTGTCCCCTTGGGCATGAGGGAGACATTTTAACAAACATGGAGTGTCTATCAGTTTTTCAGCTCCAAACTAAAATCTCAATTGTGCTTTGACCTTTTTTTATGGAACCTTCTTATGGACCTGTAATTATTCTTTTTTTTGCTTTTATTTTGAAATCTCTTTGCTACTAATTACTAATTTGCAATGTGGTACTCACAGCTGGATACAATACATCATCTTCTTGGTGTGATTTGCTTTAGAGCAGAAGGAGTCCATCGGATCGCCAGAAGCACTATCATTCCTTCTGCTTGGCAGTATGATCCTGGAAGGATATGATGATGCTGATGCGTGTTAAACTTGCAAGATACTAGAATCTCTTACCCTTCTTCCACAAAATAGTTGTTCACCACTGTGTCTTTGTGCAAATGATTGCTCCTGCTTAAATGTAGAAGTCTGTACTTAGTAATTCCTTCAGCTCATAAATATCCACTTGATCCTGTTCATCAGTGGGATTGCAGCACTTCCCAGTTATGAGTTTTGCACTCACATTTTTGATATCTAAAATTTTACTTATAAGACACTGTCAGAGAAAATATGATTAGATGTTAAAGGACTGGTTCAGAGAGACAATATGTGTATCTGCAGCTTTGAATCTATTCTCAGGCTCAGGCCTTTTGTCCTGTCACAGGAGGAGATTTGATTGATTTGATGTTAATAGAGGAGTTTTCTGTGAAGTGCATAATTTTTAATATTACTTTACTGACTTTTTTTACAAATAGTTCATTGGATTATTTTTTTCAGTTAATGTAGCACTATATACACCATTTTATAGTTCTTCTTTATTCACTTTTAAAGGGAAGCCATTATTTTAACCTCTGCAATCTTATGCTTCACAAGATCTCTTAGATCACTTCATCCAATTCTTCAAGCTTACTTGCATCAGTTTCATCTACTTCATTCTTTAATTTCTTACCATATTCCCTTTCTTTAACAAACTTTGGTGGTTTTAATTCAGCTAACTCTGTTTATTATTTTAATGAAGAACAAAATGAAAAATGTGATGCAGTTTTCACAGTTGTTTCTCATGGCATGTCACTTCTCAAGTTATTTTGTAGCAGACTTTCTCCTTGCAAAATCAGCAGAGTAAGATTTTGCTTGGGGTTTTTTCCTATCCTAAAATGTAGAGAAAAGTTGTGCCTCCTCAAGTTTGTTGAGAAGAACAAGCCATGAATCAGTAGTAGCTGGACAACTGGAAAATTTCACAAAGTGAGAATTTTGTTATCTATATTATAAGAATTGCACTGCTGTCTCATCAAGAAACATTACTACATAACAATGCTAACCAACAATATTGAAAGAAAAAAGCTTTCTTTTTTGATATAAAGAATTTTTAAAATTCCGCCATATGAAAGTTAAATAAAAAACTTCTCAAAATAATTACAATCACTACTAAAGTGATTAATTTTTATTCTACATGGTGAAACTGATTAAACCTACTATTCATGTAAAAGAGTAGAAGAAAAACTGAAAAACACACATTTAAGAAAAACAAACTCAACAAATGCATAAGGAAAAAACCCACAATTCACACTGAAACTTACGCAGTGAAAACACCCCAAATTACAAAAATACAGCATGGAATGTGAAAGCAGCCTGAAGTACTTCTCATTACTTTTTTATATCGTGAGTAGTTGCCATACTTTAAAATTTATTTTGCCAGCTCTATTGTATTTCTTAAATAGTTATTTTAATCCCAGCACTAACTACTTTTTCTGAAATATTATATGAATATCACGTTTTTAGTACAGGGATTATTCGAAAAAAATATGTGTTTTGCTTGTCATACTTTTCCCTATTAACACTTAATATCGAATCAAAGAAGTGTGGGTTTTTTTGAAAATCAAATGTCTAAATTTTTCTGCCTATAGAAAATGGCAACCAAATAATCTGAGAACAATGTTTTGAGCCTACATATGGAGGATGTGAAATGACCAGTGCAATAGTGCTGTTACTCACAATACGGTTATATATGTGACCTACTTGCAAAGATTTTTAGCATCACAGAATTTAGTTTTGTGTGTGTTTACTATCAAAACACAGATTGCAATATATGGGAGAAAAACCTGTTAAAGTCAAAAATATATTCAAGTATGAACCAGTCTGTTTTTAAAACATGCTCCTGAAGGAAACCACCAGCCTTACTGCTTGTTCTTATAATAAAATATCCACTGCTAAACAGTCTAGACAAATAAATAAAGAGTATAAGGGGAAAAGGCTGTTTTTTCAGAAGTAGGGAAAAAATTAGAATAAACAATTATAAGAAGCTGCTAAAAAACATGTCAAATTGCAGAAATGAAAAAGCAATAACATAGACTTTAGACCTACGTGGAAAAGAGGAGGGATAGCAAAGACATGAGCTAAATCCTACACATTCAAAAACAATCTTATGTGTGCGTCCAAGATCTGCAGAGAGAATGAAAATCAATTTGTGAATATTTTCCCTGGCTAAAGGAAGTTGTTCAGACAAGCAAATCTCTCAGATAATTTTTGGTTCTTACAATGTTTTCCTACAGCAAGAAAAGCTTCCATTTTTGCCCATGTCTTACTGCACATTTCAAAAGTTTCCTCAGTTTTATTAAAAAAATGTTTTAAATAGTAAAACAATATAAACCTTAATATTCTCTATAATCTTTTAAGAGTTTGATTAAATTTCAGATTACTCCAATGCTTTGCCTTTCTAGAGGAGTGCAGCAGGAGGATGGTGCTTCCTCAGGTCAGGACATACAGTGTAGAAATAATTCATGAACAGGTTACTGTAAGGAATGGGTGGTTTTATTCATAATCTTCTGTAGATTCTTTTGTAGAAAGCATAGATAATGAAGTCAGAGCTTTGAGAAATCACCTACTTTACCCCACCTCATCTAATATGCCCTTCATTTCTCGTAGCATTCTTACCTCCAGGTACGGCCTTTATCCTATTTTATGATTGAAAATCCTACATCAGATGAGGATACGGTATGTCCTTCAGATTCATTTTTGTAAAAACACTGTCTGCTTGATTGTTCCCCAGTTTATACCTGTGCTGCTGGTTATTTCTACTTATTTGTGGAAATCATGAGAATTACTGTTGAGTTGAATGACATTAAGGTTGTCCCAACTGTAATCATACCCTCAAAAAATACAAATCTGTTACTTTTTTGGTGACATCTGCAGGTTTATAAGCAAGTCTTTTATCACCCAGTTTGCCACAGAGAAAGTAGCAGGGAAAAAAGAATACAGTACAATCGAAGAAAGAAAAAAAACACAAACCAAACATCTGTTATCATAGTCTACCTTGGTAAGAGTACATCAAACTTTAAATACTTTTTTCTGTTAATGAAGGTCAAGATAAGGGTTTTTTATTGAGGGAAATAAATTGCTTGTTTGAGTAATATAGCGAGATGTAGACCTGGACAACTCAGGTTGGACCTAGACTTATCTGTAGGTTGACAAATCTTAGTAAATCTCAGTTGCTCTAGAGACTGGATGCCAGAATGCCTTAGATAAGCACTGCACCTGCAGTAGAAGAGTTTCTTTAAAACTCTAACGTATCCAAAATTCCTTTTCTGTGTCTTTGAAATAGACTAGCCAAATCTTTAGGTGTCTCTCAGCTTTACAAGAGCACATTTAACACAGAGGACTTCTCAGCTTTAGTTGTCTGTGGGGATTTCAGACAGCGAAGAATAAGAAATATCTATTTACTTAATAGTATACTTTATTTTTCCAATGGTACAACAAAAATTTTCCGCTAGGCATCTGGCTTAGAAAATTATATGTTCAAAACTATGGCTCCTTTTCATCAAAGTGAAATACAGTTTTATATAAGGTTCATTTCTAAAAAATTGATACAAGGAAAAGAGAGAGTGTTGTTTCTCTCTGTTGACCTCCATTAATTCCATGTCATCTGAATTCACTTAAGTTCTGTATCATTGTTTTATACCAACAAATTTTAAACCATCTCTTTTTGGTTTATTGGTATAAGAGCTTTGGAAACTATTATTCTGTCAGCAAACACATAAATATGTTCATATGTATGCCAGTGTCACCCAGCCTTAAGTAAAATAAAACGACCTTATTTTCTTTACTACAGTCAGCAGAGTATGACTACACAGAGAAGCAAGTCAGATGAAAAAGACCACATTTTATCACAGCCATTGAAGTAAAATTTCTCTTCGGAAATTGTTGTGGGTTAGAAAATAAAACCATTTCCCCCCCCATTCCCCACGGGGTCGTGGGCGTGGGGGCCACGCCAGGACCGCGCCGTGGGGCCGCAGGCGTGGAGGGCCGCGCCGCGGGGCCTTGGCCACATGGCGCTGAGGGCGCTGACATTACCGGATGTGCACTTCCAACCTGTGGGGCTGGCGTTGCTTCCAGTCCGACCCGGCACTCCCTTGAGCAAGCGGGGGGCGGGGCCCGAGAGCTGATCATCCAATCAGAGGAAAGCTGACCCCCTGGGGGCCATGTGTGCATGCGCAGAGCGGGGTCCCCCATAAAAAGGGGAGAGCAGGCGCCATCTTTCTCTTTCTGCTCTGGACATGGCTGTGGCAACATCGCTCCTCNATCTAAAGCTCACCACAGTTCTTACTCACTTTACAAAGTCCCAGATCTGGCCTGAGAATCCAAAAGAGACTCTTCACTTTTTTTTCTTTTTTAATGGAAAGAAAACTGTATAACTACTTTTTTTTGCATGTGAATTTTATGCAAATGTTTCATGCAAATGAACTTTTCTCCACCACATTCCTTAAGAGATTCAACAACAAGATTTTTATTAATAATGACCTTGGAAGCTTTTATAAGACAGATTTTCATAATCTGGTACAATTTATGGTATTGTATCTTTTGAAATCTTTAAAACATGAAAAAAAACAAGCTTTTATAATAGATACTTTTTATAACACACAGCAAAAAGGACTCTAGATTTTCAGAATCTAATTACGCACATTTATCTTAAAGTTCAGAAGATAAAAGGGTATCAAAATTAGCATACCCATCAGGTTCTTGCTTTTCAAAAACTCTTCTTTTAGGAGTAAGTCCTGCATTAGACAGATAACAGGAAATTTCTTCAGTGTCTTTGTCCCCCAAAATGGTCGTTACATTTAGAAACCGACAGACAGAAAAAATGCTAAAGAATAATGAAAGGCAGAAGATTTTATGCTGTAGTGTTTTGTGTGATACAGAGAAACTGTACAGAGACTTTCGAAGGGGTGAGAATTTGGGCCCAGAAAAAAACCAATTAAAATGTTGGTGGATCTCAACAGGAGGCAGTAACAGACTCTCACAGTGAAAATGTTCTTGTTACACCTTCTTCATATTTGGCTATTGCACTGCATATTTTTCTACCATTTTTTGAAGACTGAACATATTCTATAGGAAAGATGATACCCCAAAGCATTTGCAGTAGCAAGGTCAAATGAGCTTGGGATTTCGTAAGATTCATTTTGTACAAATTGCCAAGAGCTTTTGGCTGAACAACTCTCCATTGTTGGTAGATTGAAGTTGGTAAGCTTTGTAGAAGTATGCCAGACCCCCAAAGAAAGATGTGTTCAAAGAAAAACCAGGGTATTTTTCCAAAAAGAATCTTATGTGATATCTTTGTTTCTACTTCCAGCAGACTTTCCCAGATGAAATTGACTCTGGATAAACAAAAATTAGCATTTCTATGACAGTTGTCATAATTTAATACAATCTTACATTTGCACAATTCTGAAAAATAACACCAACAATCTGCTTTTAAGAGACTCACAAAAATAAGAAGACAGACCTGGATGTGTTTTTGAAGCAACATTTTTCGAGGTCATTACTGCATGCATCTTGTATCCTACTCTTGTTTGAAGACAGTAATTTCCTGATTGAGTGATGGTTGTTTCTTTGGTCCTTGGACATTGCTGAGCATATGGCCAGGCACACACATTCTCTTCAGTGCGTGAAAAATGTCTTTCATGTTAAAACTAAGCTGGGTTTGCTGTCATAGCTGTCATCAGGCAATTTATGGAACAAATGGACAACTCACTTTATCTTCTGATACATAAAAATTTAAAGTAAATTTTAGTATTTCTGAGACTGTCTCTTATCATGGTCATATCCTTTTCTGCCACCTGTGCCATTTACCAATTCAGTAAAATCAAAAATTATGGGAATACCAGGGAAAGTGTTTTTCATTTTACGTTAGTAGGATTGTGGTCTTGCTCTTTTTGAAACCTTATCAGAAAACACTGAGAGTAATGCATCTGAGAGGGAAGAGAAACTACTCTTTCTTTCTACTATAAAATTTGTATTTATTAGGTGCAATAGTTAGATACTGAATTTACATTATTTTGAGGATCTTAACTCTTAATGGTTAATTTGTAGTGAATAATTGTGGGGTCCATAGTTAAGCGTGAAAAATTGAAAAATCTAAAATTAAAAACTCTGGCAGAGAAGATGATTGATCTGATTTTTGATGGACTTGTCAACAGGAAAACAATAATTAATCTTCTACTAATATGTAACTGTGTTGGAATGGCACCAAGACAACTGTGAGGGAAGATAAATATCCAAGGTTAATAATATGGAGCCAGGAGAAGTCCTCTGCCTTAGCTACATTGCCAATTGAAGAAAATAGAATGAAGTAAGACTTGACTTAGTGGACCTGTGCTCAGGATCAGGGCCTTGCCTGGGGACCCTGTGACTTCCAGAGGTGAGTGCAAGGCAAGCCAGACCATGAGGACCTCTTAGGATTACTTGTGCCCAGCCTGGTGTCTTTGAGCCCTGAACTGTGCAACCTCAATCTTTCCAAAGAGAAATCAAACTGAGGCTTATTTTCTGTTCTTGAGGCTGTTTTTTCTTGGTATTTGGGATTATTAAAAACATTACTGTTTCCCTTTATTTTCTTTTGTTCCTAAAACCCAGTACTTTGAAGTGGTTTCTTTAATATCACTTACATGAAACTCTTCCTTGGATGAAATACAGCATATTTTAGATTTAGGATTAGATTAGAAAACATACTTTTAGATGAAAATTTCTGTGCTAGTCATGGTACTGTTTTACTGCCTATGTTCTTGTTAGTGCAGCTTGCAAGGACAGCTGTCTCCCTCTCATGTTATCTTGTGTTTGGTTTGACTTGGGTACAGAGTTCTCTTCTGCCAGGACAATAGTGGAGACAAGAAAATGCAATGCCTGTCCAGCCAAAAGAAAACGGCAGAAAGTAAAACCAGGCACCTTGAGATGGAGCCTGATTATTAGTGTGTGCAAGCAAAGAAACCTGGCATTTAAAGGCTGTAGTAGTTGCTGGTTAAAATTTAAACTAAAGCTGGTGGAACACTGCTGCCATTTGATTTAAAAGAAATGTAGACATTTCAACCGCTGATTACCAGTTCTGTCACTTAATTGTTCATGCTCATTCTAAATAAATACATTTCTTTTTTGGATAATATAGCAACCTCTTCTCATGGAAAAAAATTAATAGAGTGGAGCAATCTCTGTTACATTTACTAAATAAAAAGAAAATGTTAATACACTGAACTTAAACCTTTAGTACACTGAACTTAAACCTTAAGTAAAAATTCCTTGAAAATATATGTTACAATTCTCTTCAGCATATTACTTCTCAATACCATCCTTTTGTTTTTCCTTTCTCAGTTCGTTTTTTCCCTTCAGTTTGAGTATTTCAGAGCATCAGAGGACAGCCTTGTAGGAATTTTATAGCAGGCTGTGCACTGCATGTGGTGGAGCTAAATGGTGTGGGCTGGTACTTGGATGTATGTGGCCTGCTAGGATAGCAGTGAAGGGTCCAGTCACAACCACTATACTTTAGGTAAGAGCTTGATACAATAAACTATCTCCAAAACTGCTTCCAGGCCTTTCTGACTGGAACATTTCTAAGCAGATCCAGGAACAAGCGGCATGTGTAACCAGAATCCAGTCCTCACGTTTGTTCCCCAGCTGTCTCTAATAAGCATAGCACAGCCAGTAAGACCTGCTATAATAGCAAGTTCAGTGGTAGTCTGAAGCCTCTA
Organism: Neodrepanis coruscans; assembly: GCA_013400695.1. NCBI lineage: Eukaryota > Metazoa > Chordata > Aves > Passeriformes > Philepittidae > Neodrepanis > Neodrepanis coruscans. The sequence goes on from VYZS01034514.1 coordinate 59,981, forward strand.
AGATGAAAAAAATCACCTTCATCTTTGATTCAGCATGATGTGTGTGTGTGCAATCTGATCTGAAGCCAAAAGTATGCAACATTTACCTCTTGGAACAAGTTCATAAAACACCTGGAAGTGGAATGATTTATTCTCTTTTCTGTACATGGGAGACCACTAGAAAAAAATCAGTGATCAAACCTATGGGTAAATTCAAGGTGTGACAACTCAATTCTTTCTTTTAACTAATTGTTTGTCTCATAACAAACCTGTGAGATACTCAGTTGCAAGAAGTTAATCTATACTTCCTTTTATGCAGCTTGTTTTGTGCCAGCATTACAGAAATACCTACTGATGCTTCGCGATTGCTGTCAGCAATCATTGCATGTCAGGTTGTCTCTTTTATATTACATGGCCCCTCAAATAATGGTTTATTGCAAAGATTAATTATCTTCTCTCCAATTTTTGTATCATGGGTAAAGGAAATGAAAATGAACCCCAGGCTGGTATTCATCAGCAGACCAGCAAGTATACATTAGTGTGAGCAGTTGTCATGGTTTAGGAATGGTATTGTCCAATTTAGTGTTCCCACTGAAACCACTCCAAACCATGTGCCACTCATTCACTCACTCTCCCCTTCTCCTCTCCCGCCCCTGCAGTGGGCTGGAGAGGAGAAATACAGGCACAAAAGGCAAAGATCTCAGGTTGAGATAAGAGCAATTTACTGGAAACAGCAATGAGATAAGAAACAAACAGTAATAACATCAATATTAATAATAACAATGTCAAAGAGAGGTGAGCAATTCATATGCTCACCACTACAACCACAAGGAGCCCAACAATAGACCAACCCAGAAGGCAACCCTGCCCAAGAACCCAACCCAACCCCAGAAAATGAAGTGAGGTGGTATAGAATAACCTCCAGATCCTAGCCTTGTCCCTTCCTTGCTACTGCAGAATTTAACCCTCTCCTGGCTGGAACCAGTGCAGCCCAGTGACAACTGAGGGGCTATGTATTGGAACCCCTTGCTTCCTGTGTGTAACCAGAATGAACAGCATTCAGAGCCTTGCCAGTTTGCCATCTGCATTAGAAACGTTATCAGAAGCAGATTTTGTTTGTGTCGCAATAAGTACTTTGTGGTATGAGAACTTCCTCCCAGATATTTTCTTCCTCTGCATGAGACATGTGCAGGCAATGAATGAGCTCTGAGGTTCATAAAGCTTTTTAAAGCTTTGCTAGGTGTATCCTGAGATTCTTTTACCAATATGTGATAAGTGACCCTGCTATGAAAATCTGTGAAAGGAATAGAAGAAAAATAAATTTTCAAATTTTNCCAGATCCTAGCCTTGTCCCCTCCTTGCTACTGCAGAATTTAACCCTCTCCTGGCTGGAACCAGTGCAGCCCAGTGACAACTGAGGGGCTATGTATTGGAACCCCTTGCTTCCTGTGTGTAACCAGAATGAACAGCATTCAGAGCCTTGCCAGTTTGCCATCTGCATTAGAAACGTTATCAGAAGCAGATTTTGTTTGTGTCGCAATAAGTACTTTGTGGTATGAGAACTTCCTCCCAGATATTTTCTTCCTCTGCATGAGACATGTGCAGGCAATGAATGAGCTCTGAGGTTCATAAAGCTTTTTAAAGCTTTGCTAGGTGTATCCTGAGATTCTTTTACCAATATGTGATAAGTGACCCTGCTATGAAAATCTGTGAAAGGAATAGAAGAAAAATAAATTTTCAAATTTTTTCCATTTGTTTATACTACTAGAGATGTGTTTGTACTATGGCAACGAAGAGCATAGCTCTAGTCAATATTTGGAAGTTAAAATAAAAACTGCCTTGAGGCAACAGGATAAATTTTACTACTCTTGGCACAAAATATAATTCAATTTTCACTCACTGAGTCCTTTTGCTGATCTCCTGATTTCTCTTCATCTTCCAGTAGTCAGTGCTTTAAAGTAGTGTTTCTCAGGTAGCTTATTAAGTCAGCTTACTTAACTTGTTTTCTTGTACAAAATTCCAATAATGTTACATTTCATGGCTGCATTTGAAATAAAAATAGTATTCTTAACTACTTTTGCTTCTATTTAGTTATTGACTGACAGAAAAAAATTACTAATTTGTATATTTTTCTATATTTCTTTGCTTGGGATCAACAACATTAAGAACGAAAAGACAACTTTGGGAAATTGAAGGTTGCATAATTTGAGAATCTGAGAATTCCATATTATTTAGGATGTTTTTTAAATTTATAAACTTTTAACTACCTAAGAGTGAAAAAATTGTAT
>VYZS01034517.1:1160-24524 GCA_013400695.1 Neodrepanis coruscans
CTTCCACTAGGCCAGGTTGCTCAGAACCCTATCCAACCTGGCCTTGAACACGTCCAGGAATGGGACAGCCACAACTTCTCTGGACACATTGTTCCAGTGCCTCAGCACCCTCACAGTAAAGAACTTGTTCCAGTTCTAATCTAAACTCATTCTCAAAAAGCTTTACCCTTTAAAGGATATGTCATGTTACTACATGCCCTTGCAAAAAGTCCCTCTCCAGCTTTTTTGGAGGACCCCTTTAGGTACTGAAAGGTGCTTGGGGGTCTCCCTAGACCATTCTCTTCTTTGGGCTGAACAACCTCAATTCTCTCAGCCTGCCTTCATAGGAGAGGTAGTCCAGTCCTCTGAGCATCTTTGTGGCCCTCCTCTGGTCTTGCTCCAACGGGTTCATATATTAATAGTTGCTCTGATTTTCCACAAACTTAAAAGATAATAGAGTAATTTGACTCCAGATCCTATTAGCCAGTTCCTCAGAATTTAGGTAAATTTGTTTCTTCCTATCCTGAATTCAATTATCTTGAAAAGTACAAGGATGGTGATTTTTTTACTTGAGTAGATTTTATCTTCTTTTCACATAGGCCACTCACGAAGTGAGTGGGAGACCAAAGACTGGGAGTCAGTTGGAACCAAGAGCTAATGGATAGAAAAAAAAAAAACTGAGTGTGAATAAATATGCAAAATTATACACACTGTAAATGGGGCACACAATTTAAAAAAAAAAAAACAACAAAAAAACTCCATAAGATTCTGCTGCTCATGCTACTGTTAAATAAATAATTTAAATCTATTTAAAAATCCTACTTAATTCAATCTGTTCCCATTCTTTGCTTTATTTCTGTTGATGATTTCTTGTAAAAATACAATGATCTCATTTATAAGATTGCTCTAGCCTTTAGTCTAGATGCATTGTGTAAAATATAATACAGTACAGATGTCAACCTAAGAACTAAATAGCTTGTATTTCTAAAGAACCATGAAAAAATACTAACACTATAGAAACAATGGTTCAGTAATTACTTTTTGCTGTGGAGTGAGGTTAGGCATTTATCCTTATAGATCCCTGATACACTTAAAGTCAGCACTGCTCCTGTGGTTCTTTTACCTTTGTTGATAAATGTATTGTACAGGACACCTTGTATGACCACTACAGTATTTGAGGTCATGCTAGGCTGTTAGCACAAATGGTGTGAACAATAGTTTATATGCCACTTAACTCCTTGGGAGAAACAGTTAACCTTGCCAGAGAGGACAGATCAGTCACGTATAGTTATTAAAGTCTAGAAGGTTTTGTTATGCTCTGAAATACTTTTATAGAACTGCAATACTCTAGTATGAGCTTTAAAAAGTAAGGAAGCAAGAAACTCAACAATTATCTTTGCCATCTTTGAAAGGGATATTCAAAGATTTCAAAAAAATATTTTCTCAGACTTACTTATGAAGTTTACATGAACAAATTTGAACATATTTAATCACTAGACTTTCTGAACAAGGCCAGCCAGGTAACAATATATTAAGCCACTGGCTTAAAACAGACTAAGTTTACAAAAAATAAATGTAAATTTGATGGCCTTGAAATGGGCAAATAACAAAAAAACCCTAGCTCTTCCTGATCACAGTTTTTCAAATAATGTAGAAACTTCATAAATGACACAGATGAGCATCAAAATTGAATTTTATTTAATTAGCAATTAACTATAAAACCATATTTCAAGAAAATATCCTTTTCCAGAAATTCTCATTAATAGAAATGACAGAGTGAAGAAAGAATAAAACAGAGTAGGAGATTACTGCAGACTTATCAGGTACTCTACATACAGATGGCAATGACACTGCAGTTAACATGGTTGACCCAGTTTCACGACATAATATGCTGCTCCTACATAGTTTTTTATTCCAATGAACTAATTGTCAGATCCAACCAATTTTTGACTCATTTACAAAACACAAACCTGAAAGCAGCTCGGGTTCAGGTAGCCTCATCCATTTCAGGTTCAAGCAAAGAAGCCTGTCAGCCCCTGCCCCTGCATGTGTGTTTGTACTTGTGCAAACATCATTAACCATCAATGAATCTTTACATTTTTGGGGTTAATTCAGAATGCCAGTGCAGCTGTCCTAGTCTGGCCTGCATTTTCAATTCAGAACACTCAGATTAGTCACTTCCTCCTGTCATGTTCTGGTTTAGCATCCCTATATGAACAGGTTCTACCCCAGGGTAGGTGGGAACAAACACATTCCAGGTTGAGCATTTGTGAGAAAAAACATTTCTAGATGAGGAGTCAAATACACATCTTCATGAATAGATCCAGTAGCCCATGTATGTATTTTCATACCAAGAACTATTATCCCATTAAGTAAGAATATTTACTGTGTCTTCAAGAGATGGGCACAGAGAGCAACAAGAACAGGAAAAGATCAGTTTGCTACCACCGCCTTTAAAATCTCTTAACTAGCAAAATGAAACCATGTGTCTTTATTTATTTATTGCACTTGTAAAAAGATTAATGGAGATGTGATTCCTTCAGGCTGTTACATATAACCCCATCACACATAGAACAAAATTATGCACTGCAGCAAATGAACTAAATTAGCTACATTTATTTAAATAACTGCTATGGAGGAAACAGTAAATCAACAAGAATCCTCACAAAAAATGTGTTTACAAAGTGTCCTATAATTTGTTTTAGCAAGGACACAGACTTTTAGCTCTTAGCTAAGCTTGCTTCTAACAGTCTATTTTCCAGTCAACTGTTAATGAATGTTTGCTATAGAAAATTATTTCTAGTAAAAAAAAAAACTATATGTAAGTTTTGCCTTACTGTCCTTTAAGACATGGCTGGCAACCCTATATGAACTAGGTTTTCCTATTTTGTCAAAGGCTTCTAATAGCTTTGGAGAACAATTAAAGTTAACTGACAGTGCTTTGTTAAATCAGAAAAGGGGGTTATTTGAATGGTCATAATCATGCAATTATCTCATCTTCACTGTATTTCAAGAGCTGTATCCATATCTACTCGGATATCAGAAGTGAGTAGGGGGAGCTCTAATGCTGAACCTGTGATGTATTCATAAATCAGTACTTTCAGAGCCTGTCATGGGCTCCATAATGAGGGTCATTATTCAGGCAGAGTGTCAAAACTACTATCAAAGGACCTTCTCAGAATCACAATCATTCTGTTTCTTGTTAAATAAGCAATGTAGTACACAAAAATGGCAAACAAGAAGCAGGTCAATTTGATACAGTATGAGGGCACAGAGATCTCTAGAGTAATTTACCCTCTGGGAATTCTGATGGCTTGTGAGATAAATTATATACACCCTCAGAAATGATTAATGGTAATAAAATCCCAGGAATATTTTCAGAAAAAAAAGTCCGTATGTACATATGGCAACTTCAGTAACAAAGAAGACATTTTCTAAAGCGGAACACTTAACGAAAATTATTCTTAGAACTGCAAGTAGCTCTCTGGAAAGCTACTAAATCTTATTACAAAGTTGGCAGCATTTTGTGGAAATGCCTTGTTTCGATTTGCTGAAAGACTGGTTTTTTTAAAAAATACCCCACACCTAGAGATTTTCTGAATTAAAAAGAAAGCAGATAAAGGTGAAAAAAAAAAGGAAAGACAAACTGTCAAAACCCGATTTACTTAGACAGGCTATTATTGACTTATTTTTATTATAAGCAGTAGGCGATAAAAAGAAGTTATTAACAGAATATCATCTGGACATTTGACTACAGTGGCAATAAATGCAAATTATTTGTAAGTGGTTAAAGGTTGTATTCAAATCACATGGCATAGGTGCATAAATTAGGCACTGGCTTTACTTCCCTCGTTTCACTTTAGGGAGCAAGACTATAATAGCCCTACATGCGAAGTAGTCGGAATTGCTCATTCTCACTTGAACTAAAACATTACATTAGTAACGGGTGAATTAGGCACCAGTGAAGGCAGTCTAAATTCTGCCTCAAGATGACTTCTAGATACTTCAGTGGCCAATCATTTGGGGATTAATAGTCAACCTCTTCTGACACCAATGAAGTTCAGTGTCTCAGAATATTAGACTTAAACAAAAGCACTTTATTTTTCCTTCGCTATTAGATAACTGTGTTGAGAATATATCTTATATTAATTTATAATATGCAAATATATATATATTATACATATGTATACACATGTGTGTATGTAATCTCACAGGTGTGTTCATACACAGCATAACTCTGAATCAATAAAATATTGTAGGGCAGATATTTCACTTCAGTTTCTTCATGTAGTACTTATTTGCCTGGTCTGAGGCTTATCCTAAGGCTTTGTCTAAGAAGCGGTAGACTTGGCCAGAATTTATTGTGGTTCATGAACTTACAAAGTCACAGTCTTCAGAGATGGATGTCAAAAGGTCCGTTTGTAAGTGCAGATTCTGATAACCAGTTGAGTGTTACTTGTGGCACAGACTTTCTCCTGTGCTCATCACAGACAGAACTGCTGTGTTCAATAGGATTTTTTTGCAAGTGTGAATTTCTAAGAGAAATGCCACAATTGCATCTATACCAATTGCAGAATCTGAGATTTTCAAGGACCTTTCAAGGTACCCAGACCTTCTGATACTCAGATATTTTATATGGTGACCTTTTACTATACTCTAATATTTTTTGTTAAATTTTTTACAATAAAATCATGTGGATGTTTGTATCCACATGCACACTTATATGGCATAACTTTATGATATGGACTGATAATATTTTTTTGTATCCCCTTCAATAAAAAAAATTCAAGGTCAGAAGATACAAGTCTGCTTCTTTTTTCATATTAACCTTATTAAAGAGCAAAGTGAGAAGTAGATTAAAAAACAGTCCCCCTAAGTGCCTCATAAATCCCTCAGCTTCACTCTACCAAACTGAATTTTGTCTGACAATAAACCCTACCTTGTCTAGACTTATTGTTTAAGTAAATTTGTATCTGTGGAATAATCAAAAGCAAACCAATTATATTCAGGCATTTTTTTTATCCATCTGTTTGGATATAACTGTCTATTTAATAGTGTTTGCATATGAAGCAATGTTCTATTGTATGCATAGGTACTCAATTATTTAGATTATACATTTGAATAAACTGTGCAGTTAAAGGAGTACCCTTGTAATGCGGGACAATTATATTTTTCTAGGACAGTTTACACGTTATTAAACTAATATCAATTTCAACAACACAGCTGGATATAGGATCCCAACCTTCACCTATGGAAGTTCTTTTCTTTAGGGGGACATTTTAGCCCTACAATTATCAGTCATCGTTAGTCCCTTCAAATTATATTGAATTATGCAAGAGACTTGTGAGGAGAGATACTAAAAAAAAAATTAATTTCACACCGAAGGCTGTGCATTTAAAGGTGGGTTTGCTTAATGCAGCTATAAAAGCCCTGTCTATATGTATAATGGGTCAATCTAAAAGGTGCCCTGTCCATATGAAAAACACTCTCTCTGGCCAGCATAAGAAAATAATGTCTCATTGTCATACAGTGAAAGAACAGTTCACTGAATATCTCATCTTCTTTCCAATCAGGGGATGACTATCACATTTTTCCAAAGGAGAAGGTAATTGTCTTTATGCTAAAGAAAAAATCAAATAATACTAAACACCCAGAAATAAGTGTTTGTCAGTCTTTGAAATAAGTTTTAAGTGACTCATCATGAATATCTCTTCTGAGTGGGTTAGTGGAGGAGAGATAGAGATGTAATAAAATAATCTCACATCTTTTAATAAAATATTAAATTATGGGCATCTTATTCTGCCTTGTATCTTGTGAAAAGAAGACTTTGCACATGTACAAATTGACTTTAAAATGGAATCTGTTCTTTTACATCTGTTACACACCTGTATGCTCAAAGGGGAGGAACAGGTATTTACAATGATCATCTATCAGTGCAAGCTTGCTGAGAATGTGGAACTGCATGTTGTTTGTCCAGTTTGGACTTCTGCTAATATTCTTCATGGAGTACACTTTCTGTTCTTCCCTTTGAACATCATCATTGCAAAATAACTTCCTAGAGAATGTACAAAAGCTGAGTGTGTTTTTCAAGAACTAATCGTCATAAACTCCTCCGTACTCAGTATTGATAGATGGGCTTCAGTGAGAAGGAGTCAGAGCATCCAAAAGTTTTATAAGGTGCCACAGACTATATAATCTTCTCCATTCAATTACTTGTTCTTGCTACAGCCAATTCTGCTTTGCATGACATCAGCTAATTTCCTCAGCAGTTTTCCTCCAAAATAGTGGCTTAGTGAATTCTGAGAGTGTTCATTGCATCTGTATTTCACAGGGGAAGGTCTAACACCTTTCAAACCTATCAAACAATTTGCTCTTGTGGATGCTAGAAGTCCAGACTAAGAAGACTAGTAAGTGGCTTTGGAGATTGCACAATGACTCCAAATCAAGATGAACTTTTTCTAATACTAAAAGCAACCTGTAAAGTTACCTTCATGTAGCTGACAATAATTGTGAGAAAACAGACTAATGGCTACCTAAAGTGTTTGTCTAGCAAGTTAGGAAGTATTGTCTGACCACTCCCAGATTTCCTTCAGCAAGATGTTGCTTGGGTCGCTCTGGGCCTATATATGGATCTGCATGAAATTCTTTTGTTTTCTTCCCCGCTGGTTCCACAGAGAACTGGACATGCAGTTGCTTCATGCTTTCAGTGATGATTGGCTGCCAGCAGAGCAGTTCAGGGAAAAGCAAAGTGTTGCTTGACCTATATTGGGAATTATGCAGTGGGAGAAGATGTTGCAGATGCGAGGCTGAGGTCTGGCTAAATCCACAACAACATCCAGAACCAGTTTTTTGCTAGCTCATTTTGACTTTCTGCCATCCAGTGTGAAAACAGTGATACTTCTAAATCAGACTTTGATCTTGAACCCTGTCTTATTCATTTATCCATACAGTCTTGCCAGGTGGTAAGGAATCCCAATAGTATCTTTCCAACTACAAAGTGGATTATAGCAGAACCAATATGACCCTCAGGAGTGAGAGAAAACTACCTTTTATAATATTAAAATGCATTCACCAAGACCTTCAAAGTTATCATGGCTCCCTTAGAGGTACAGCTGCAGAGACCACCCTCTGAGATACCCGACATAAAGCAGAAAGTGTTGAGCAAAGGTACCAAAGCTAACAAAATAACTCTCTCTTTTTGGTGGTAGGAAAGCAGATGGTTAGGAAACCTGGCACCAAATGCCAAGGTGGCCTGGCCCTCTGAGATTACTTTGCAAATGTAGTAAAGTCATGTGAGGAAGCCACGTCACATTTTGGCTCACTGTAATGTTATTACTGATCCAATAATCTACTGGCTTTCCAAGCCTGAATAACATTTTGATTCTTTTTTGAAAGAACTACAAAGTGGTTTGACAATAATACAAAATATATGTTTTTGAATAGAAGTATGAACACACATATATATGAATTTCTGAAAATATTAGACATTTTAATACTCTCTATGAGACTGAAAAATCTGTAATCACTGACTGGACAGATGTGGCTTATATATGCTTTGATTTTTACTAATAATGCTTGGAAATATGCCTTGGTAGATGGCGCAATGTATTTATAATTTTTTTTCTTAGAGCTACTGTTTCTCTTTTTTAGCCTTTTTCTTTCCTACTTTTAGTGTACTGGCTCTGGATAATGACATTAAACTTGAAGGCTTTCTTTCACAGATACATTTTAAGTTGCAGGTCCTATCTGAAAGACTTCTGAACCAGATCTACAACCAGCAAACCTTCCAATTTCAGCTTCATCTCTTCTGCAACTGAATAAGATAAATATAAATATATGCACAATCTAACAAATTAGGTGTGTCTGCTTAGTTAAAATCCACTATGTATAATTTTTTCCTTACGATAGAAGCTTTTAGACTTTTAGTACAAAATTACCTTTGGCTCGTACCAGCTATTCCACCATAACCCTTCAGATGTACAAGCACTTTGCTGCCTCCAGGTCACTTGTAATTGGCCTCTTTTATGTTTGGTAACTTTTTTTGGTAACTTTTATGTTTGGTTTTCTGCAGAACTGAATTGATGCTAAAGAAAGAGTGGATAAAGGCAGACCTGAAGTCTGTGTAGGGGATAGGTAGAGACTTGCATTTCTGAATACAAGTGGGTCAAAAAATACATTCTCAGAAGATGCTGAGAGACCTGGGTACTACACTTCTCCCAAGAAGTTTGTTGTGGTTTTACCACTAGGAAGCATGGTACTGACAAGAGATGTTCGAGAGAAGCCACACACACCCCCAAAAAGAAAATACACAAATAACAAGGTTTATTTCACACACACAGAAAACCGACAATAAAGTGCAAAAACAGACAAATTAAGCTCTCCCAGACCCCGCGTTGGGATGGGAAAGCTCTAGGATAGCGCCGTTTTTTTCTGTTGGGGCTCCGGAGGAGACGCCGGGATAATTATAGAAGGACCGCGACCTCAGCTCTCCTGGGTTCCACGGCTGACCTGAGGACCCTAGGGTAGCACCGAGCCTCCGCTCGGCTCCTGAAAAGGCACTCAGACAATTAGCAAAACCACGAACGGCCACCCCCCTTTTTTCCCGGGAAGGAATACCAGTGTTGAAGGAAAGATGTGGTCTTTAATCCATGCTGTAGCCACTGAAATTGCTAATCCACCCGCACGCGGTGGGGATGGGGGGCGGGCAGGGCTCAGTGCGTAGGTGCGTAGAAATGCGACCCCGAAACAGTCCACCCCCAGGAATACCACAAGAAATGCAACCCCGAAACAGTCCACCCCAGGAATACCACACCGTGCTGATGGAAAGATGTGGTCTTTAATCCGTGCCGCTGCCGCTGGGTCGCTAATCCGTCCACATGCGGAGATCAGACTCGGTGTGGGGACGAGGAGCGATGTTGCCACAGCTGTGTCCTGCGGAGAAAGAGGAAGATGGCGTCCCCTCTCGCCTTTTTATAGGGGACCAATCTTTGCGCATGCACAGGCGGCCCCCAGGGGACCTGCCTTCTCCGATTGGATAATTAGCGCCTGGGCCCCGCCCCCGCGCCCCGGCCACTCACGGGAACACCGTGCTGAGCCAGAAGTGCACCGGTCCCCAGGCCGGAAGTGCGGGTCTGATTATGGTGGTGCCCTCGACGCCCCAGCCCTGGCCACATCGGCAGCCACCGTGCCGGCAGCCTCACAGGCCCACGCCACCTGCGCCGCTGCCCACCCCAGCTCGCATCACTGGGAGAGCTGCTGCCGCGTCCACCGCCACCACCCGCTCCGCAGCGCCCGCCGCCACCGCCGCTGGCACCACGCGGTGACGCAAGGGCTGCGGCAGTGCTGAGCCCCGACCAAGGATGGCCACGCCGCCCGGCAGGAACACGGCAGTGGAGGGGGCCACCACACCCCCGCAGGCGAAACCAGGCCGTGGCAGCCGCTCCCGCCAGCCCAAGAGGGGTCACGCCTGCACCAACGCTGCGGGCGGGGAATGCAGCCATGCCGGGGACTGGCCCCGTCCCCGCCTGTCCCCACTTCCCCCCCTCCTCCCCCCCAGGGGGGGAAGGGGGAAAAACGGCTTTATCTTTAACCCACAACAAAGTTGCACCTTTTGAAGTATGTCAGAAATTCTATGACTGTGAAGAGAATCTGGAAACACTCAGTAAACCAGCTGTGATAGACTTTGCTTAGTTGATATTTCAGACATATACAGACAAAGATCAACAGACAGAAGTGCTGTTGTTTCTAAGACCTCTTCTGTGAGATCTATTGGCAACACCCCCAGCCATCACAATATGATGCCAACCTTCCTGCCAAATGGTCAGAATGACAGCCTGGAAATAGCTTAAAAGCTGCTGATCTTCTGAGAAGAACCTCTCTGCCTGTGCTCCCCCCACCTCCCAGACACACACTGCATGATATTTTTACACGCAATGGGAGGGTATAGACCTTAGGATGGACATTAGGGATGTATTAATGAATAACTTATATAATATTTACATGAGGATTTTAGACAGTTTGCTCAGAAATGTTTTGAATTGGCTATATGAAATTAGTAATCATCATAATGAGCTTTTCTGAGCAAAACAGAACACTGCAACATGTTGGAGTCTTGGGTCTGAAGGACCAGCCAAGAAGCAACAATTAAGCATGGGTGAGGGTATCACCAAGCAGACAAAATTGTTAGGAAAAATTTGAAGCAGTATGGGAAACTTGGACAAAGTGGGATGTACTGTTATTCACTGTTAATTTTACAAATGCCTTGGGTATTGCTGGTTATTTGCTCTGAATTCTTCATGAAATGATTAAAAGTCAATCAGCAAAGACTGAAAATTGTGCAGAACCAAATGCTACATAGATAATAAAGCAGAAACATACTTAACCACACATGGTTTGACATCACCTTTCCTTTCTGTCAATCAACTTTCTAGTACATTGATGGTACCTATGCTCTCCCTCATGTTCCTCAGAAGGCATTAAATTCAAAAATACAAGAAGTATCCAGAAACGATCTTTTCCTTGTCCTTACTTTTTTTGAACTACAAATTTTTTTTCTGTATTTTCTTTTTTTGTTGTTTTGTTTATGTTCTATTTCACTTTCCACAATTTTCATTCCATCCACCTCAAGAAGTGAGGTGAGCAGAGAGGAAACAGCTGTGGGTGAGATTTTTTAGCCAGAAGGCACAGCATTACAATTACTGTGTCAGCAGTTTTGCCAAGAAAAGCAGCGTAAGCTCCATGAGTGTGAGATCCACCTGCAACCAACTGGAGTAGAGACCATTTCAGAAAAAAAAAAGAGCTGAGCTTCAAGAAACTAGTGTTCACAGAACACATTTGCAAATAGAAATCAGAAAGGCTGAAGAAACCTATCCTGTGATATCACGGAAGGGACATAAACAAATCCCCTCACAAATCCTTCCTACCAAAAGTAGCCGTAATAAGAAAAGTTACTACTCTTCCTGTTGCTCTGGTTTTGTTTTGTGGATTTTCTTAGTCCACAGGGTAAAGGGGTCATAAACCAGCACTGCTCCTTAAGTTACAACTCTGGCTGCTGTCAGGTAGGCCCAATTACAGCATCAGATAACACAGAGTATCTCAGAACCCGATTTCAGCCCACAGGGGTCAGTGATTTGCATTCAGATAGCTAAGCCACTGGTGTAAATGAGAACAAGCCAACCTCAGACAACCTTGGTCAAACTATCACTAGTGATAGCTTAGAAAACTGCTCTGCACTCCGGAAATCTTGGGTAATCTTGTAAATTTTACAAACACACACTGTACATGCTTAGACTTCTTACATATCAGTGAACACAATGTTCTCAAACATCATTCTCCATTTTGGTTCAAAAAATCCCATTTGCAACCTGCATAATACAGCATTGATCAAAGAGGGGGAAAAACAAACAAACAAACAAACAAACAAAGCCAAAACCACCGAAAATAAAAAAGAGAGAGAAAATAAGAAGGGCAGTAGGATAAAAACCATGAATAGTTGAAGTATACTGTGTATCCATATATTTCTGGGAAGCAGGCTAGAGAAATCCTGTTAAAAAAGAGCTCAGAAAATGCCAGAAGTTGAAATAATGATGATGATAATGATGATGAAGATGAGAAGAAGAAGAAGAAAAGAAGAAGAAGAAGAAGAAGAAGAAAAAGAAGAAGAAGAGGTTGTTTTTATTGAAAATAAAACTACTTGCTGACTGCATGTTCAGTTGGTTTTGAGTCCTGAGCCAATTCAAGGTCCAACCAGAAAGGGTTCAAATTCATACAAGAACTAAAATCAGCTCTTAGGACTATACAGAGAATTGGAACAAGAAAAAGACCTGTGCCTGCTATGAATACACGTATTCCGTCAGCAACAGTTTTAACATTTGTTATTTAGCCAGAAGTTGAAAAGACTAGTCAACTATTTATTTGAGGCTAGAATGCTACTAACTATAAATATCTCCAGACTTTTGTTTGCCAACAAGCCTCTGAAATGGTGCCATTCACTGATGCTCTCAAAACTCCAGTGTCAAACACATGTATATATATTAAAGTGCTGCTGGTGAAATGCAGAAGCTATCTGAAAGAAAATCACTAGGGGATGTCCTCACATCTGTGATTAAAATAAAAAGCATATTAGTACTTTTCATTTGTTTATTTACATGAGGAAAGGCAACAATATTAGAAAAGCCTGTGTAAAGAACATTTAGAGGTTTGCCACCTAGTCTTGCTTTGGTTATTTTTTAAAAAACATATTTAAAACTATAGAAAAATTGCACAATTAAACAATACTTGTTAATAAATGGAATGGTATTCTACTTTAACACTGTTGCAAATACATTACCAGTATTTATCCCTAAAGAAGTAGCTCTGGGATTTAGCTTTTATAATGTTCTGGAAAATGTCCTAAAGACACTTCATCTCATTTTTCAAAGAAATTGTGTGACATAGGAAAAAAAACCAACTATAAGTGACTAAACAAAGGATGTCTCAATATCCACTATTATTACAACAGCAGAAAAGTTGAAAAAAGTTCTGAAGTGAACTGCAATGTTTCATGAATTAGAACAAACCTCTGTCGCCATAACAAAACTTCTGTCAAGTTCAGGTGTTTATTAATACACTATAATAATTGCACAGAATAATAATAAAAATAGAGGGAAAAAAAACCCTGAAAAACAAGAACATAAAAATATCCACAAAATAAAAAAAATCTAGAAACCAAATTTTTTTTACTTGATTTGCTGTAGATTTAGGAAGGGAAAGGAAGGAAGGTACCTGAGTTATCTGAGAACTGCCAATTTTGGATTAACAATGAAATATTCTGTAACATCCAGATTCATACCTTGTAATATCTGATTCATACCTTGCTTCTTTTCCTTTACTATAGATGCATCCAATTTAGGTATTCCTCCTTATTTTCTGACAAAGTTCCATCACAAATGAAACAAAAGGGATGTCTTCTGTAAAAATTGCACACTGAAATTGCATCAGTGAAACTGAGACCAACCCGTTTGCTTTGCCATGTTGCAGTTCAGAAGGGAAGAGAAATGCCACATCTGATGTCAGTAGCCACCCATATTGTGAGGGAGAACTAGAATCCTCCAAATCCCCATAAATAGCTTACAAAGTGCTATTTTTAACATGAAGGTGAAGGGTGCACTCTGAGAGAAACATTGTCTTCCTCAGACACCAGGTTACTAACAAAGCTGTCACCTCCACCCCTCCCACAACCACCAGTGTCACCACTTGCAGCTCCAGTGCCAGCACCTTCAGCAGCTCAGTCATCTCTGATACTGCCCTCCCCATCATCAACACCAATGAATTTCTCACTATTACTGCTCCTGATACAAGCCTTACCAGCAGCCCTTTTAAACACCTTTGAGCCCCTCATTCTCTCTCTCACTCTCTCTCACATTGCAACATTTGAGCTGACAGTCTATTTTTTAAACTCTCAAGTGCTGGCTTTTAAAGTATTTGATGTGTCTAGCATTTCAGCTCCTTCCTTCACACCTTCTGCTCATAGGGCCAAGTGATATGTGAGGAATTTCTTCTGGTTTCAAAAAATACATCCTTTGTTTTCTTGTCACAAGAATTCACTTCATGATCGTGTTTAGCTGAAGCACAATGAAAGACAAATAAATTTTGTACAAAATTACCAGAAAATATGAACACAGTGCATACACTGAATTGCTGAAAGACAAAGGATTTAGCAATAAAAGATCTGTAATTTTTGAAAACTGGAAATTTGCCAAAATGGCTTGCTTATTAATTTAACCATTGAACATGGACTTTAAATTGCTGTTTGTGAGATTTCCACTAACATCAGAGATGCTTTTACTGTTATCTGCATGTAGAGAGACATTTTTAAAATTAGTTTTTATCTTTCATCTAAAAATATGTACATTGCCCTTCATGCTGAATATTAAGTCTTCTGTATAGCTTTTCCTCAGGATCTGTAGAATTGTGGTATAACAGAATGAATCAACAAGTCTAAAATTAAATGTAAAAACTAAATAGACATTCTGCTTCAGTAGCCGTTTACATAAAGTGGACATTTCTTTCCTGTTTATTAAAGCTGATCACAAATGCAAGTACCTCAATCCATGCGCATCTTTAGAATGAATTATGCATTTCCCTAATGGGCATAAGAACTAGGAAAATAAGGTGCCATCATTAATTTGGAACACAGTAAGTTCAGGGAAATTCATCTGTCCTGATAAACTGAAAATACTTGCAAACCCTGTGTTAAATGTCAAAAACTACTACCTAATAAAGTGGATGTGTGTTTTGATTTTGTTTTCTGTGATCAGCAGATTATACTTTTGTATGAGTAACTCTTTTTTTAGGAATTGAAGTATTTTTATTTGTTCAGCAGTTTGTTGGAGTCCACGCCACTTTTGCAAGGAATATGCTCTCTTTTAAAACCCCTCCCTAGAGCTTAATAGTGCTGCCTAGATCCCTGTGTAATTACTGAGAAGTATCAGAACTCCTGTTTCAGGCTCTCTTTAGATTTAGGAATCTACATTTTTGATCTTTATTTGGATAACACTGAGAAGAATTTGAAGATGTGTTTTAGGATTAACTAAAAATCTTCAGAATACTCGGTGGTTTCAGGTACCTTTTGAAATCAGGCAATTTTAAGCTATTTCAATCTGGCATACCAGAATAATTAATATTTTCCAAATACCTTTGACACTGAACTTAGCAAGTCATTCAGTCTTATAATATATAAAAGAAGGTCAAAAATTTGACCCTACCCATTAAGGTAGAAAGGAACCCCAAGGGAACAAACACCCTCCTCCACAGGACTCAGCTGTTCTCACCAATACAGAAAACAAAAATTCTTACTTTTGCAAAACCAGATTATGATCATACACACAATCATATAATTCTGCCCCTTAGAAATTTAGGAGGGTCTTAACTATGCCTTGAAACCTTTTAGTTATTTATTCCTTTAATAAAATATGCAATCATTTGAGTTTGTCCATCTTCTTTTTAAGACTTAGGTACATTTTATATTTGGAGTGTTTTGATTAATAGTGATGACTTAATGCTATATCAACATGTGATGGTAAGAATTTTACTTGGATAAAATACCAAATTCAAAATCTGAGGTCCCATTTCTCTTTGACTAGTAGAAGTGAAACACAGGAAGAAGGTTATAATGACTAGAGGAGCATAAGAAAAACAAACAAGGAGAAGGGGGTTGATCGAGTAAAGAAAATGGTAAATTCCTGAGACAAATTACTTTGATAGTTCAAAAAAACACTGGAAATGTTAGCCTAAACTCATGTACAGTTTTTTACAAACCACGGCTAATGCCATCACTTTATAGAAGCAAATGCAAAACTTACTTGCCTAGACCCCGACATTCAGAATTATTCATAGATGTTACCAACATCTACGCAGCCTCAGAACAATCCTATCACACAAAAAATGGTGCTCACCATCTGTGGCATTTTAAGTTGACCTATTGTACCTGTAAAAAATGATGTGCAAAACAGTACTGTGGTTTGTAAAACTCTTCTGTCTTGACACACTATGATAGGACTTTGTCATGAGTTCTTAAAATAAACTGCATTTTCAAACTGAATGTGGAGGGACCAACCACTTCTGAAACTTTGGCTGTCTCCTCAAGATATGTACATGTGTACATAGCCCTTGTACTCTACACCTGTTACACTAATGTCTCACTAGAATCTGTTGGCCAAATGTTGTTTTCCACCTCTTTCGTTTGATCTGATGTTCTTCAAATCTAACACTCAGGAAAAAAGTCATGTAGTTTTCATCCAAAGGTGATCCGTTTCTGTGAAGAACCAATATTCCTATCCTTTATGGGGCAGGAGCATGGTTAGTTTTGTATTTTCAGCAATCCTCCTAGCACAAGAAATAATGACCACAGAGCAAACTCAGATCTTTCTGAGTATGTCTTGAGATCCAGTTGTGCCAACTAACCTCACTTCTGACCCCAAATGTTATTTTTACTCAAGTACCACTTTCCACTCTACCATATTTGATCTGATGCTTGAAATGAGGACAAAGAAGTCCTGTTTACATTTAAGCCAGTAAAATAGTGCCTTCTCAACAAGGCTGATGCTGCAGTGGTAGATAAAGACAAAATACCCCAAAAGTAGGCTGCTGATTCCAATTTACCATTCCTTTTCTACCACAGTGGCAGTTGGACCAATCTCTAGCTTCACCTAAAGGCACCTTCATGTTTCCAGAAACACTCCAGGGGAGTGTGACTAATTTCCTTTTTGTTTATCACCTGTTCAGTGCACACATAGATTTTTGACAGCCTGTCCTAGATGGTCTAGTTTGGCCCAGTTCTGTACTACAGCCTCCTGGTCTGTGAACCTCTGTTTCACTGGCAATCTCATAAAGCCTCAGTGACGACTTGAGCTTGTTCCTGAGCTCACCTTGTGCTCAAATCTTTATTTTCTTTACTGTGTCTAAGTACTCAGTCTTGCAAAAGATAGCATCTATTCCAAATGTGAAGACTCCTGCATATCAGCAATTCTCCTTGCAATCTAAGTTACACCCAAACAAATCACTTTGCAGGATCAGGACATTAAGTTTTCACTGAATACCTATCAAGTATAGCTAATACTTCTTTTCCTCATTTCTCTAAGGGAACTGATTCACCTTTATAACTCTTTCTGTTGTAGGCATTCATTCACCTTTGTGACATAATTTAGTGCCTTACTGCATGATGCTGATAATGGTTTTGTCAGCGTGAAGAATGCAGTACAGTTGTTGCAGAAATTGTCTAAAAAACAGAGACCTTAATATGTACCATCTGTTTTACAAAAAAAAAAAACCAAAAAAAAAAAAACCAACAGCTCAATGTGGTAATGCATTTGCAATACCAGAAGCAGTATCTCTAAGACATGAAATGAACATATGCTGCCTAAGAGCCTTCAGGCTGACATTGAAAAAGAGAAAAGATAGTACTTCAAGGCAAATATTGTCCCAGTAGAAAGTCTGCCACAACCAATATGGCTCAGTCTGTTGAAAAGTCTCAGGTGAACAACATCATGTAAAGACATGTGCATTGCTATGGGTTGTACAGCTCTATGCCCCATTTTTCAGCTTGGGAAAAAAAACCCAGAACACCTTCACTGTCACACTGGCTATTCTCCTGTTTAAGATCAACACATGTTGTCAGATGAAGACATTGTATCCATTATTCTTTGATTAATTGTTTTTTTAAATCAAGACAATGAAACTCATACTGGTTTTTTGTACTGGTTAAGTAAGAAGCCTGCTCAGAAGGAAAGAACTGAAAGAAGACTCTGCTTTGTACGGGTTGTTCTTAATTTTCATTCCTAAATTAATACATTTTATGCATGAATATATCTGTGATTCTGGCATTGAAACTACAATAGCTAATAATGAATTTTATACATACCAGAAGATACAATAATTTTATATTAAAGTCTGTTATCCTTCAAGAAAAGGATCTGAGTTATTGTCCTGTCTGCCACAACTCACACCAACATAATCTAAAATCCTTATTCCTTTCATAGAATACATAAACAAAAAGATTATGTTATAGAAATGGGTGTATTCGGATGATATTTTATTTGTCTTCCATTATGTATTACAAAAGAAAAACAAAATTAGTTGACAAGTCATCTTCTCTAATTTTGGCAAATCAGACACATTTTCTGAATACCCCCCTTCTAAAACAATTTTAGTTTGAGGGTGCTAGGAATAGCTAAGGTATTTATTAAATATTTTATATACTGAACAGTTGATTTTGAAAAAAAAAAAATTAACAACGTGGGGATGGACCTATGTGAACTATTGTGGTCTATATGTGAATTTGCTGTTTCCATAGTAATATCAATACCTTTTTTGATGTAAAGGAATCTAGCCAGATCTTTTACAGTTAATAGCAATGTTCTTTCAGCAGTGGTTACTTATAAAGTATTGTCTCAGGAACACTCCTGTTTTCTCTGCTTGGAATACTCAGGGTTGTTTAAAGATATTATTTAATATGTGCATTAAGCGGACTTGATCAAATGTTGAGGTTTTAGGTGTTACTTATGAAGGCATAAAAGTGATACCATCTTAGAAGTGAAGAAACACAGTGATAACATGGGCCTGTGTTTGTAGACCTAAAACATATGTGATGGAACCAAATGGCTTCACACCTAAATATGGCTGCAACCATATGGAATTCTCACAGGTGAATGAGAATTTGGGAAATCAATTCTATTTCTTCTGAGGATATTATTAATTCCACAGGAAGGAGGGAGTCCTTCTGCTAGATTGTAGATGCTACAATCATGCTAAAGGAGCTTGTAAACAGCGCTTGAGGAAGCTGCCCATCTTTAGATCTCAAAAACTCTGCAGGAGGTAGCTCTTCCACTACAGATCTTAGAAGCATGGGCTATTTTAAGTACAGTATAATTCTAATTAACTACACCAACAATTATGTCAAACGAGGGCACAGTCACTGACCTTTCACTAAAGGCAAAGACATCAAAGCAGGTTTTTTTAAACTGTGCAAGGGAGGAGGACCAAAGGAAGACTTCACATCGCCATCTCTGGAGACTGTGATGGATATCGATATCACAGAGTGGAGGAATCCTGTCATGTGGTCAGTAGCAATCTCTGTAATAGGAGGCTTCTTCATCCCAAATCTGCATAAGGTTTGGTGAGTTCTGTGCATTCACAAGATGAAGAATTTCAAGACCAATTCAGTCATTTTGTCTCATAAAACTTTCCTTTTTCTCTAATCAGAAAAATAAGCTAATTTCAATACAAACCCTTTTTGAATACTCAGCTTTCAACTAGAAGCTGCTGTGAGAACCAGCAGGAACCAGAAAGGAAAAAAACCAAAACCATAGAAAACAACATTTGTTTACAAAACAAGTATAAGCAAAAGGCTTGGTTAGTCCACCCAGTCACAGCAAGAATAAATAATAATTATTATCAGTATGTTTATCTATAAAATTCTACAGATAAGAAAATGAAATGTTGAACACTAAAAACTAAGCCAAGTTAAACACTATTTCAAGATCCATACAATTTAGCATGCTTTAAAATACTGAAACAATCATTCAAGCTTCAATATTTAAGAAGTAACCCATGGAAGGACCTAATTCTTTTCATTGACAGTAGGGGAAACCTGGCTATTTGCTTAAGCTGGATGCCTGCCTTTTAAACTGCTAAAGTTAGATAAAATGAATGACTGTTGCGCTCTGAGGAAGAGGTACAGAGCTTAGGCAAGCTCCAGTGATCTTCACCATTGTCTTCCTCTATCTCATTTCCATAAATACCTGCTTTGCTGACTGCTTTATCTCTATTTTTTAATATTTAATATTATTTAATATTCCTCTAACAATTGGATATCATCTTCTCTTCTGGTTTGCCAAAATCTCATATGGCACAACAAACTGCAATTGCTGCTCTGAAACGTTTATCTTGAACTGTAAGTTTTATTATTACAAATAATCACTGTATGCCTTCCATTTTCAGTTGCACTGGGAATGGATGAGTACAAGTATGTTCAGACTCAGAGAAAAGTATGTTTTCTTTGGAAATCTAAAGCAAGAGCTAAAACAAGCCAGAAAGTATAAATTATAAATAAATAAATAANTCTTTGCACTTGATCTAGTTTTAATTCAGCCATTCTGATATATTTAGATGAATTCTTTAAAGCTGGGGAATACAAAAAAATCTCATTTTTTGTTTTCTAAGACTGGCTTCTTTTTTCTTGGAATCCCTTAGTTAAAAGTTGACTCTGCTCCAGTTTTTCTTCACTATCTCTGTCACCACTGCTGTTGCAACTATAGAAAAGGAAAAAGAAAAAAAAAGCTTTTTATGGGTTTTAAGTTAAAAAGGAAGGATTGTCCAAGAAAACACACAACAGCAGACTTTTTTTTTTTGTGATGGGAAACCTCCATTTTGAAGTTAATTTTCTTCAGATTTTCCTCTGATGAACTGAACTCTTGTTCTTCAACATCTGAATTTTATTATTTATGATAATGAGCACTGTTGAGCATGTGGGAAGATTTAGATCAAGTGAGACAGCAAGCAAAACCTGAACCTTGACCTTCTCTTCCATCTTCCTTCAAGATGTGCTATGTAGTACTTTTTATAAAACAACTCTTTTTTTTTTTTGCTTTCTCCATTCAAAAATAACTAAATAAAAATGAATTTATGCTGTTTCTGATTTACAGCACACATTTCTACCTCACACATTTCTATTTATTGTATCTAGCCAGAATACAGTAGCTGAAGTTCATTCCATCACGTGACTTGTACAATGATCGGTAGTGGGCCAAATAGTGGTGACTAATAACTCTAATAAGACTTATTCTATGTTGGAGCTAACAAATCCTTTATCAGCACTTCAACCATTCTGCTTACGTGGCCTTATTGTTAAGATTATGCTTTTCATCTATGGGAACTAATCCCTTTCATATACAATTTTAGCAAGAAGCTTATAAAATGTGTATTAAAGCAGTATTGACTTGTCCAACAATAAAAAGTACAATTAGGCTTCCAACACAGAGCATTACTTATTTGCATAAAAACCTTTCTAACCCATTCCTTTTACTACAGAATATAACCAAAAGGTTACATTCTGTACCACGCACCAGTAATTTACTGTAAAATCAGTAGATAGCTATACCTGTGTAATAGTGTTCACTTTCTTTGTGCAAATTTTTTAAAAGTGAATTTATATACCGAATGTATCAATAGGAAATAATATAAAAGATCATTACACTGAATGACCAAGTACAATGGATTCCTTTGGTAATGGCCCATAATGCAATAACTCAAGACTTACTTATTGAGACTACCTATCCTGAAAGAGTCATGGGTAGGATTACACTAGACTCAGTTTTATCATACTTTGCAGTTGTAATATTTCTTTTTCATAATGTACTATTTAAGCAAGAAGCTTATAAGAACTCTAGAAGAGTAATAATGACTAGTCTATGCATAAAAATATATAGTTAGACTTCCAACACTAAGCATTTCCATCTAAGATTACTTAATATCCCTTTTGCAAAATTTTTCATTTCCATAACCAAATAGGTGCTATTGTCTTTCCACTCTCCAAGTACTACAACTTTTTGTAGCACTAGAGGAATTTCTTTTCAGCATGTACGCTGGAATATATTAAATTATATTCGTAAAGTACATGCCAACTAGTAAATAATAGTAAGACATGATTCATACAGGATTTACACTTTCTACAACTAACTGAGAGAAAATCAGAACATACTACTTGTCATTAACTGCTTTTACCTACAGAGAGTACAGAAATTCCTCATGGCTAGAGATGATTAGTCTTCTCATCATTTGCTTAATAAAGAACAGTATTTCCTTCCCAAGATAACACAAGGTGACATTGCCTCAGGTCACTGCAGGGCATGTCATATCATGTAACACAATGTAACCTGATCCAACAGGCCATGTGCCTGTTGCTTGTTTGTAGAAAATATTACTTTTTTTCAGAAGTGAGGACAGGTTGCCATAGATAAAAAAAATGTTAGTTCTACCTTTTAGTCCAAAGACTTCTGTGTTCACAATTAACTTGGTGTGGAAGTCAATATCATAAGGAATAGCAACAATTTCCTCTTCAGTTATTCAGTGTTGCCTATACTGAAAAGGTAATTTCTAAAGCTATCTTTTAGAATAACTGTCTTTAACCAGCAAAGATTTAGATTACAGAGAATCAAAATATGTCCTGTGAAATGACCCTACTCAAAAAGAAAAAAGAAAAAAGAAAACTCATCAAGACATTAAGACAATTACTCACTCCATTTTTACAGTTCTCAGAAACATGTCAGTTTCTTTCTGTAAAGATCAGCACAATCCTTCAATATGCTTTGTTGATATATATGATTATTGAATGATGGCTTATTTGTAAAAGAATGATAATTAATTGCATTATAAATGTTAAATATACTTATTTATTCCTTTATTAAGCCACAGAAACACTAATCTATAACAAAAACTTAAAATTGGCATGTTACCAAACAAATGATTGCTTTCTAAAATGTCTAATCTGAGCTGTTGCATAACATGATTTTATTTTAAAATACCCAAACCATACATCTAAATACCTTAAGACACTACTTTTGAAACCTTAATCCTCTTGAACTCTTTGATGAAATAAACACCAAGTGCTAAAGAAACTGCTTTTATAAATAAATTGAAAGAGAAAAATAAACTAACATTTTTCCAAATTAATAAATATGAATCATAATTTAACAGTGTTTGAAAGGTTAGTTGTGCTTATTAGATGAAGCAGTATGAATTTCTCTCACATTCACTTATAATGAAGCACCAAATATAATATAGAGAAATTCACCCCAAATTTGCCTGATTTGCCTAAGGTAAGTAGATGTTCTAGAGCTAATTGCTTTTTACTAAGTTGCTCCAAACCCAAGAAGTTTCTTCAAGACAAAAAGGGGGAAAAAAAAGATAGATGGTACCTTTTCGTAAAGGTGTTAGTTTGCCAACATAAATAAGAAATGAGAAACAACCACATACCTTTCTTGTTACAGGTTTACCCTTTCAAAACTTCATCTGCTTGTCTTACAGTCATTTCAGGAGAAGATGTCTTTCTTTCTCCCTTTTTGTTGTAGAATACCCATTTGGAAGCTTATAACAAAATTCCTACACTGGGCTTCTGGAGAGAGGACTTTGGCTTATTCAAGGGACTAACTTGGAAAGTACCTTGGTAAACAGCCCTTGAAAACAATGGGGTCCAGAAAGAGTGGACATACTTCAAGAAAGAAATCTTGAAGGTGTAGGAGCAGGATGTCCCAATGTGTTGAAAGATGAACCAATGGGGAAGACAACCAGCATGGATGAGCAAGGAGTTTTTGAAGGAATTAAGGGGAAAAAAGAGGGTAAGAGGGGGAGGTAACTCAGGTAATGCTTAAGGATGTTGCTAGGTCATGTAGAAAAAAAAATTAGAGAGGCAAAGTCCAGTTAGAACTTAAAATGGCCACTTCTGTGAAGGATAATAAAAAATATTTTATAAATATATTAATGGCAAAAAAAGGGGCAAGGACAACCTTCACTCTTTATTGGACATGAAGGGGAATATAGCGACTAAAGGTGAGGAAAAGGCAGAGGTACTTAACACCTTCTTTGCCTCATTTTTCAACAATAAGACAGGTTGTCTTCAAGACAACTGGCCTCCTGAGCTGGAAGACGGGATCAGGGAGCAGTATAGCGCCCCCATAATTCAGGAGGAAGCAGTTAGAGACCTGCTGAGCCACTCGGATCCTCACAAGTCTATGGGACCAGAAGAGACCCATCCTAGGGTGATGATGGAGCTGGAAGATGGGCTTACCAAGCCACTCTCCAACATTTATCTACAGTCCCAGCTCAATGAAGAGGTCCCAGAAGACTGGAAGC
>VYZS01034519.1:33630-44179 GCA_013400695.1 Neodrepanis coruscans
TGCCATCTTTCAGTTCAAAGCCATTCCTCCTTGTCCTATCAGTACATGTCCTTGTAAAAAGTTCCTCTCCCTCTTATTTTATAAGTTCCCTTCAGGTACTGGAAGGCTGCTATATGGTCTCCCCAGACCATCCATGCTGAACAATCCCAAATAAGTAATAAGGCATAAGGTCTAAGGTCAAGAAATCAGTCCACAAGTCAGCTCCAGGATCCGGTGTGTGGACAGGCACAAGCAACAATCTGCAACACCTACTGCAGAATGTTCCAAGCAGGAACCAATGTCATTTCAAAGCAGCTATGGGAAGCCTTCTTCAAGCTTTTGCTCGAAAAAACACAAGACAGAAGAGGGTTCTCAAATCTCTCTTTCTGACCAGAGATGTGGCCTTGAGTGCAGAGGGCCAAACTACTGGGAAAGGTGTGGAATCATATTCCAGGCTCTGACACTGCCATCCCAGAGGCAAGAGAGCCTTTCCCTGTTGTCTGCATTGCTCCACACAGTGCAGTTGCTTCTGTGGAAAATGTTTTACAGGCTGGATGACTGACATGACTTCCTTGTTTATGTCTCTTCTCTCCGATTTGACCCTTCATTTACTTTTTAAAAAAGCTATTGAGTCAGTTCTAATTAAGATTATTTGAAATAACGAGATTTTAAAAGCAGTCCAAGTACAGAAAATCACTGTTCGAAGGCCATAGCTGAACCACCAATTTCATCTTTAAAATGGATTTATATTCCATCCTCTCAAACTTCCTGTAAAAAAAAAAATGGCTCAGCCAACAAGAGCTGACATCAAGTCAACAGTATAATATCTTCTTAAGCATCTCATTGATGGTACAAGTGTATTTTCAATGACAATTCAGCCAATGAAAAATTCAAGTGTTGCTATAATTCCAAATCTAATTGAAAGTTACACAAATATCTCAACACTTTTCATCACTTAGAATAATACTTTGTGATTTAAAGGCATGTAATTTCAAGACAAAATTTGTGCATCAAATGTATCTTAAAGGACTGGTACAGGCAATAACAAACTCAAAATGACCACTCACAGGATTAAATACTGTATGCGGGAACCAGCAATTTTAACTTCATTAACTGTAATCTCCATTCACTAACTCAATTACTTAAATAATTTGCATAATCACTATTCCTTAATTACCAGCACAACTTTAATAGCAAACATATAAAATTGTGGAGACACCACTAAGAAAAATGTTCCTACAGAATATTTACTCGTTCTCCTCCAGTTACTTAAATTCATTCTGCCTGAAAATGGAGCTTGAAAGAACACTGACTATTAAAGTTATGTTCCCTCCAAATTTGTCTGTTGCTCTGGAAGAATTCAAGATGCAACCTGTGAAAATGGAGAGAGATGTAACAAACTCTGGATCTGATATAGGGAGGTCAGCTTCATGACGTTTTTGGCAGTCTTGTATATAAATATAAGAGGAATGAAAATGGGTTCTGGATCAGTTTTTCACTTTGATTAATGTGGGTGGTATGGTGCTGGTGTTCACAATGATCACTTACGAAAGCAGTAGAAAAGCCTTTACAAAAATAAGTGAACTTGACATCCATTGATGAAAATCAGAGATGGGGCAAAATATTATCTTGGAAAGAAAGAGACAAGACAGCAATAGAGACATTTACAAGTTGTCAGAGTAAAGATTACTGTTGAACAACTATCTTAGTAACAAGTTCATTGTGAATGGAAAAACAAAGCGATAGAGGAGAAAGTTCCAGACATCTCTTGGAAAATTAGCAGGGAATGGAAGGGGATAGGGAAGGAGAAAGTATTTATCTGAAGGGCATGCCGAAGAAGTAACCAATCACAGAGTGAAAAAGAGAAGCAAAGTAGCACAGTCACAGCTAAAAGCAGCACAGGATTCAAGCAGATCCTTTCTTTCCCCATAGCACTGAAGGAAAATGATGTCTTAAGAAATCAGAAGTCAAATGATGATTTTGAGCTTAGGTGCTTAAGGAGGCTTTGGGAATGTTATTAACAGAGCTCAGACACAGAACTTACTTCAGTTTAAGTGCAAAAACAAAATTTGCATGAACTGGTTCATTATAATTCTTTCATATGTTGCTTTTTTCCCCTGCATTCTACAGCTGTGTAATGCATGATAGTAAGAACTGTTCCCATTAGATCTATTCAGTCCACAACAACAAAACATACAGTACAATAATAGAATATGAATGAACCACAAAATAATGAATTTGTAAAATCTACAGAGGCAAGAAGTCCATTTTTTTAATTTGCTGAGAAATAGACTACAGGAGCATTTAACCAACAATCTGTAGATTCTGCCCTTTTCTCAGTATATCTGGAAGCACAAGCTCTTCCCTGACACCTCAGGAGAGAAGCTGCCAAGCATGACTCTGCCTCCGCTGCTGCAGCTACACCCACTCCTGTACTCTGTGGCAGCATCAAGAAGCAGCAGCCTCCTTCTTCTTCTCTCTGTGAATGTGTGTGAATGTCCACCAGTCCTAGGACTGAGCCATCTCAGACATGTTGCTGCCAGTGGCTAACCTAGCCTCCATCATCCTGAAATCTGGATGGAACTCAAAGAATTCCTCCTTAAGGCATGTCCACCCTTGTTGATTGAAAGTTATCTACCTCTGGTGTCTTTCTCTCTTTGGTTTTGGATGCTTAGTGAAGTTCCCATACAGGAGCTCTGCTCATCTCCCTGTATGTGCCAGCCTGGATTGATTTCCTCTCCTCAGCAAATTCTGGTCACTCCCTCTAGAATGATTTCCAAATCTTCCTGTGATGTCTCTCTGGCAGTTGGTTGCAATCTGGGTCCTTCTGGAACCTGATGTCTCATTAAGGACACTTTCTTAAGCGCAGGTTTGTGACTAAGTTGTGACAAAAGGTCATTTTACTTTCTGCTTTCACCCTTTACTTAACAACAGGCTATATATATACAGATTTCTGTCTCTACACCAGCTCCTGAAATGTTTTAGAGCTCTTTCACTTTTAGCAGTAATACAAAACAGCAGCAGCTCAGTTCAGTGTGTCAGCAATATTTCTACCACTTCCAATGTCTGATCCAGCTATTCCGAAGTTCGTTAGTGGATCTCAACATTGTGCCTCTGACTGCCTCTAGACTACAGGCTTCCCAGTGCTTGCTGTGTTTGTACAGTCCCTGGCCAAAGATCCTCCCTTACCCACTGCAACTGTTGTGAAACCCAGCAGTAACATCTGCAATAAAACTAAATGTGTTTTTTTTCCTGTGTGACACAAGAGTATGTCATGCTTAGAAATGTTTATTATACTGTCCTAGGAGAGAAATTTAAAGTGTCTAGATACTCCTGAGTTTTGCAGGGTCATTTTCCAAATCCAGGGAGGCATATGCACAACACGGCAACCAGTGCTCCAAATTTTGGCTTCACTTCATCTCATTACAAAAAGCAGCTCATGTCCTGCTGTGGAGGAGGTCCAGGATTATGCAGGAGGTCAGACTCCATCATTCTGCTGATCCCTTCTGTCCTTTACTGCCTAAAAATAAGTTTTCAAAGCCCTTCTTAGGTCTAATGGAGGCTTCATAACAAAATCCTTGAACTGAGATCCATTGCTGGATTCATGCAAATGGCTGAATGGAACCATCTGCAAGTCAAGTCTCTGATCCAGCAGAGAGATACATTCTTATTCACTTTACTAAGTTTTTAAAATTGTGGATGTTGATGCTTGATTCTGCACTTCCTGCAATTTCTTTTAAGCGACTTTTACAAAGGACAGTTGACTAGTATTAAGTATGCAGCTTTGTACAGAAACTGATGGTCACAAAAAATGCAAAGCAATATTCCAGCAAATTTCCTTGTCCTTCTGCACTTCAGTGGGGTTACTGGTTGTTGCTCTTGAACATTTGATTTACAGCAGCACCACAGAGGATATTACCAGTTTCTTCTTACATCCTCAAGCTAATAAAATTCATTAGACAAAACGAAGCTAGCATAAGAAGATTGAAAATGGTAAAAAAAAAAGTTTTGGGAAATATCTAATTCCTAAGATGACAGAGGTTAGGTCAACTTTTTTTTTCCAACCAAAAATCACACATTGTTTTTTTTACATTATTTTCATAGCAGCTGCTGAACACGCTTACAGCATTTTCCACTTAAAAGAATAACAATAATTTGTGGAGACTTGTCCTGTATTAAAATGTTTGGGCCTAGCAATATCTGGTATCTGAGCAATATAATATTACAAAAAATTCTTGGATTTTAATAACATTTCTGGATATGGATCAGTTAATAAACAGTTAATAAACACCAACTACCCAACAGATATCTAGCTATGACTGCTTAATGAATGTTTCCCTGAAATGAAATTTAGAACATTTCAGACTACCAGACTGATGTTAAAAATAATTCTCTGTAAGAAAAATCTCCTGTTGCAGATTCAGTTCTATACAGCTGAAGTTCACTTTATTTCCATTGGCAGCATTTTCACCTCCAAAAATCTTCTCATATATCACTGTGGTTTTCTTTTATGTTCACAGTGACTATTTATTGAATGATCTGCTAAAATAGGAAGTGGAAGGCTAACCATTTCCACACAGTCCAAGTTCTGTAAGTGCTGCGCCCCTCTGGAACCACAGGTTCTGCAGGAGAGGAAGGCACACAGCCTTTCCCAGGGGCAAGCTTGAAATGATTGAGCATTATGTTAGGACTAAAAGCCTGCACACTTTGAAATTTTTGTTATGCAAAGACAAAAGGGCCCAATGGCAAATCTTAAGCCCTCTCCCTGCTCTAGGGTGCAAAGTACGGACCTGCACCTTGCAACGAAAGCTTAACAGTCCACAACAGGCAGCTGCCACTTTCTGGCCTCAGCTGCAAGTGTGAGGTGCATGAGGCCACTAGCCAGGTAGCACTTGGCTGGAAGGTGTGCATCACGCCCTGGAGAAGACTGTGATAGCTTGGGCTGCATATTTCCATCTTTCTTTTTATGGGACTTGAGACTGGGAACAAGCCCCAGAGCTTGAACTTACATTACAAATGGGAGATGCCAGCCAGCCTTAGTATGAATCCAAGTTACACGAGCACAGTCTTGCTTTGTAGTCCTGTTGTACAGCCCTGAACTCAAGCCAATATATCAGCTTCCTCTTTCCCATCCTAACACTTTTATAGCCCCTGCTACAGACACTGCCTCATAATATTATCACAAAAAAGTAGTATTTGTGATAACAGTGGAGTTGAATCAGCAGTTGAATTGGCAGTTGAATCAGTGAGTACAAGTTTGGGACTGAGCTGATGATGAATAGTGCACCACTGACTGAGGAGAGGCAGCCACAGCTACAATAAGGAAATGTAAGGGTCTGTAGTTCCTGTGATAAACAATATGGCACTTCCTTGCTGCTTTCACCAAAGCATTGTATAAGAGCACTACTGATCAACTGCATGTATGTGTCATAGCAGTTGCCAACCTGCTAATTTATTGGGGTTTATCAAGCAAATAGCAGCAGCGGCTTTGGAAGAATTATTAGCAAATGTGAAAATGGATTCTGTTTTGTAATTGTCAGGACATTGTAATACATCAGTAATGGGACAGTGGCAGACAGCCCCACTGTTTTTCCAAAATGATAAATTAGAACAGTTCAACCAAGCCAATGGTGTGCATTTCTCTTAAGTTCATGAACTGGCTTTTGACAGAAAAACACACCGACAGCTAAAGGGAGGGAAAACGACAAGCTAAGACATCCTAGTTAGGGATTGGCCTTATTTTTATCGCATAAGTGAAAAGATATCAAAAACGACCTTTTCAGCAAGCAGATACCTTTCAATCTTGTCAGTTCAACGTGAGTGTGAGTATTGCAGCTGCTGGACTCAACTATGAAATGTCGCAAACACCACCCACAGGTGAACCCTCACTGGGTATACACCCTTGAGTTGCAGAGTAATTTTTGCAAAAGAAATAAAATAGAATAGAGCTTACTGTACCAGCTAAGACAGCAAGGCATCATGGAAAAACATTGCTCCAGAGACAGAGATTTCACAACCTCTCTGGGCAACCTGTGCCATACTCACATGACAAAGGCCTCAACCTGGTGACACCCTGCTTGCTGCAGCACATGGGCACAACCCATCAGGTTGCAAAAACCCATCAGGTGCCAAAAGAGAATATAAATTTCGTCATAGAATCATAAAATCATTTAGGAAAGAAAAGAAAAATCATCAAGTGCAACTGTTAACTTTGCACTGCCAACTCCACTACTAAACCCTGTTCCTAAGTGCCACATCTACATGTCTTTTAAATACCTCCAGGGATGGTGACTCCACCAGTTCCCTGGGAAGCTTGTTCAAACATCTGACAAACTCTTCTGTGAAGAAATCTTTTCTAATATCAGATTTAAAACTCCTCTTGAGGTTTAACTTGAGGTTAACTTGAGGTCATTTCCTCTTGTTCTACTGTTTGTTACTTGGGAGAAGAGATCAACACTTCCTTCCTAAAACCTTTCAGGTAAGTGTAGAGAGCAATAAGGTCTCCCCTGAGTCTCCTTTTCTCCAGATCAAACAAACTCAGCTCACTGAGCTGCTCCTCATAGGCTTGTGTTCCAGACACTTCATCATCTCTGTTGCCCTTCTCTGGACATGCTCAAACACCTCAATGTCCTTCTTGTATTGAGGGTCCCAGCACTGAACACAGGATTTTAGGTGCAGTCTCATCAGGAGACAATCACTGCCCTAGTCCTGCTGGCCACATTACTTCTGATACAGGCCAGGATGCCACTGGCCTTCTTTGCCACCTGGGCACACTGCTGGCTCATGTTCATGTGGCTGTCAAACAGCACCCCAAGGTCCTTTTCTGCTGGGCAGCTCTTGAGCCACTCTACCCCCAGCCTGTAGTGCTGCCTAGGTTGTTGTGACCCAAGAGCAGGACCCAAGCACTTCCCCTTGTTGCATCTAATACAACTGATCCATCCTGTTCACATCCCTCTGCAGAGGCTTCCTACCCTCCAACAGATCAACACTCCTGCCCAGCTTGAGGTCATCTGCAGACTGACTGAGAGTGCACTCAGCACATCCATATCATCAATAAAGACATTAAACAGAACTTGCCCCAGAACTGAGCCCTGTGATTTGCCACCAACTGGATGTAACTCCATCCCTCACCATTCTCTGGGCCTGGCTGTCCAGTCAGTTTTTCACCCAGCAAAGAGTAGACTTATCCAAGCTGCAAACAGTCAGTTTCTCCAGGAGAATACTGTGGGAAATGGTGCCAAAGACTTGACTGAAGTCCATGTAGACAATATCCACAGCCTCTCCCTCATCCATTAAGTGGGTCACCTTGTCACAGAAGAAGATCAGTTGGTCAAGCAGGACCTGCTTTTCCTAAAGCCATGCTGGCTGGGCCTGATCACCTTGTTGCCCTGAATGTGCCATGTGATAGCACTCAAGTTGATCTGCTTCATTACCTTTCCCTGCACAGAACTCAGGATGACAGGCTTATAGTTCCTCAAATTCTCCTTGTACCCCTTCTTGTAGATGGGCGTCACATTTGCTGACCTCCAGTCAATTGGGATCTCTCCAGTTAGCCAGGACTGATGGCAAATAATGGAAGGTGGCTCAGTGAGCACTTCCACCATCTCCCTCAGTACCCCTTATGACCCAGTCACATCCAATCCCATATATCTGTGTGAGTCTAAGTGGTGTAGCAGGTCCCTGTCTTCAGCTAAGGGTGCTGAGCAACTAGTCTTACTGTTAAAGACTGAGGCAAAGAAGGCATTAAGTACCTCAGCTTTTTCCTTATCCTCTGCCACTGTGTTTCCCCCCGCATCCAATAAAGGATGGAGGTTCTCCTTAGCCCACCTTTTGTTTATAATGTATTTATAGAAACATTTTTTATTGTCATTCCTTGGTGAAAACGTGATTACGTTGAGGGCATTTAGTAGGAATAACTGTTCATAAATGGGAAACAACACAAACACAGATTAAAGCAGAAACTGTATGGGGCTGCATAAAGTTTTCTTGTCTTCAGGATGAGGTTCATCTCATCACTTTTGGTCACTATTCACCACAACAACATTCATGTAAAAAATCCACAGTGTGTAGAAGACAGAGAAAGTTAGTCCTCCTTAATGTTCAGTATTTGTAGAATTTAGAAACTACTCAGCCATCCAGCTAGGAGTATGAAGGCAACATACTCCTGGTATGGAGTATGGCTGGCGGAGGAGAAGTTTTTCAAATATTTTGGGACAATATGCTGAGGGATTTCTAATCTAATCTACCCAATCTTATCTCATTTTTAGATAACAATAATCAACTTTTACATAAGCAAACTATTCCAAAGGAAACCATGTGTGGAAGCCATTCTCTAGCCCTTCTCACTACGCAGAGACTATAGCTGTTAAATGCTGACTCTTTTTTTTTATTTTTGACATGTCTGAGAGACAATCAATTTATAAAACAATTTTGCAAGTCTATTTACTTTATCTTTACAAGTCTTTTTAGTTTAGCTTTGGGATTGAAACACTTCAAGCACTTCAAAGAAGTATCACATGGTTTTCTGTAGCCTGCTACAGAAATCACAATAAGAGGCCTATTGTAGAAGAAACATAACTAAACGCACAAAGAAGACATGATTCATTGGGATTGGGACAATTCAATGTCTTCTGTAGACAAGTGTTTACTTCTTCCTGATTCACCATTACCTGAGATATTTGTCTAAGCAGCAGCGAAGTGTCAAAGGCAAGAAGAATTTTAACAGCTCACCACATGAATAACAGACTTATACTGAGACAGTACTAACAGAAGTTGTCAGGAGGAAGATGAGACAGACAGGTTTGCTCAGGGATTGAACACTAGAAGCAACTCAGTAGTGCTGGCTGCACACACACATAGGAGGCAGGCAATGAAAGCCCATCAAAATGGATGTGACAAAAATGTAATTAGTGTGATCTTAACTATAACATCAGAGAAACTTTTACAGATGTAGTGCAGGCTGGAAAGAGGTGTGGAACTATGTCCAAAACTAGACTCCTACTCTATTCACAGAAACAGGATTTTGTAGGTGTTTGAAATAACAGATCTGTAGTGGAGAAAAAGCAGACTCTGTATCAAATCCTTTTTGTAATGAAAAAGCTTGTAAGAGCCTGAATAATGATTAAACTCTCGGGTCAAAGGCCCCCTATCTGGACAGGAGAGAAATTGAGATGCTATTCTTGCTGAGCCAAGGTGGAAAGAAGATATTCATTGAGCTTAATCAAAACGTGAACTGAAAGTATTTAAACAAAACCTGACAAAAGATCTAGAGGCTTTACTGGAGGAGTCTGGAAACCCCGAAAATGTCTCCGAAGCATTCAACACCCACAGTTGTAAGTTTTGCTGGGGAAAAATATCTAAGGTAAGGTTGTGAAACAGTCTCTGAATTCCTTTTGGTGATTTTAGGAGCGTTACTCATATATTTGCTACTTATGAAAAAGGAACCAGAGTAAGCACTCACATTTTCTGGACAATCTCTGTAACTATAAAAAAACCTAGAAAAATAATTTCTAAATATCCATTTTAAGTATCAAGTAGGTGCCCACAAGAAAGGAGTTCAGCTATTGATTTACAGAACAAATTTTTGTTCTGTTGATAAAATCCTTGTTATTTTGCACAAAATGACCCTCAGAGGCTTTGAACTTATTTTGTTTTTCTTTGGAAGCCTCTCAATGCCTCAGATTTATTGGGTAATGGATAGATGGCAAGCCGTTGGAGCCAACAGATCTCACATCTCCTTAGCATGGAGGAGCCATGTTTTTAGTGCACTAGGAGCTGTAATCACTGCTGCAAGCCAGAATTTGTCTGTAGGGAGAGCTAAACAAAGGCAGATCAGCACCCTAGGTGTGTCCTGACTGGGCTGTCCTGTTCCTCCTAGCCTGAGTAACAGAGCGGTCCTTTCTTCCTCCAGTTCTCTTTTAGTGTCAGCAGGGTCCAGATTTAAAAGAAATAGAGCAATACTAACAGCATACATTAAGTCTCTTCAGAATTGAAAGATAATTTTTATAAGTAAGACAAAAAGGTAACTGAATTCCTGGGATAATCAGGCAAGAACTCTATGTGATTGTGGAAGAGTCAAAATCAAGCAAAGATCTGCCCAGCTTTGCAAACCACTTGCCAGCAGAGTTATCTGCAACATTCAAGTCTCTGGCAGCAATTTTAACTAATGAATCCACTGTAATTAACTCATTAGCAGTTGTTCCAATGACTTTAGCTCTGTAAGCCTCTGAGGCTCCAGAAAGCTAGCTATTTTAGAGGCTGTAAATTTTGCTAAAATGTGGCAGATATTTGCACAAAGCTTTCCTCAATAAACAGAAGTGTGTTCAACCATCTCCCACTTCTTGGGAAAACGTAACCTTTGTGGCAACTCCTCCTGGCAGAAGACATCCTACAGTGCCTTTCTGTGGTAACTCATAGCAAGGCTGGCAGTAAACACACATCCTTCCTTTTTGCTTAACAGTCAGGTCTTTCTTTCCTTTTGGGGCTGAAACAAAACCTCCTACAGCAACAGCTCCATTTGGGACTATAGCAGCTGGCGGTACTGACTTTGTGCAGCAAAGAACAATAAATG
>VYZS01034519.1:47847-58098 GCA_013400695.1 Neodrepanis coruscans
ATAAATTTTTACTGGCTTTATTTTCTGGAAACAAAACGTAATGTTCAGTATCACAGCACAATGATAGAGGTCTGCAAGTTGTATAGTCGCTGGATAGATCAATAAAATAAAAATGCAGTTTAAAAGCGACCAAATATAAAATAACTTCTCTGAGGGCAAAGAACCAGAACAGTCCACAAGGTTGATGGACCGTTGAAGAAAAAGACTCAAAAGTTCTTTGAGTTCTCCAATTCTTTAAGCTGCAATAAATTAGTTTTTAAAAATAAATACTGTACTATGCTTAACCTGGAAATCAAGAGAGACCCTACCACTAATATAACAAAATAAACAAATAAATTTATTCTACTAGCAAAAAGGTGTGCTCACTTTGCAATCTTTTCAATAAGAAAAAAATATAATTTNTACTATGTACTTGTCACAACCAATAGATAAAAACCTAGTCTTTCTTGGTCTGCTGCTCTCCAGCTTTTGGAGGAGGAAAAGGCTAAATTTGAAGCTTAATTATTTAAAATAAATTAGTTTCCTCACTTAAGAGTTGGAGATGTGATTTAACAAGTTGGGGACTGACATTTAAAAGTGTAGTGGTGAGTCAGACTGCCAAAGGGTGCAGCTGGGAACAGAGTGAAAAGTGAATGTAAACTCTCCAGAGCTTTAATCCTGATTGCAATATTACTGACAAAACTCAGCCCAGAACTGACCCAGATTCATCTTGCCTAGCTTTTTAAACATAGATGTGATACCTCATTTAGAAACTGTTGTCCTACACACCATCTGTAGTTTATGGAGAAAAATCAAGACCTCTGGGGGAAATCAGCCTGATTTGAATCCCAGACCCCAACAGCCTTTTAAAAGAAGTCTCCCTACTGCATCACCCCTTGCATCTGTGAGCTGTAGGAGTCAGGCTGTTCACAAAAATCTGCTTTAGACACCAAAACAACCAGAACTTACCCTCTCTACTCAACTTTCACAGCTTGCTGTCTTGCCTGCTCTCCTGTAATGACCACTGAGGATTGCTGTGGTTTATGAGCATAACCCAGCAGGTGCCATTTGGCACACACAGCAGGTATCACTCTTATCCATGATGCTGCATTAAAGCACAGAGTTTATACAGCTATCTGGAACATACCTCCAGTCGGATTTGAGCACCCACGAGCACAGGACTCCAACTCATGAGCCTTGTTTAACAGCTGCCAGTTTATGGTTGCTTCCATGCCACCAGGGACACTGCTGTCATGTCCAAGGGGACCCAATCTCTTCTGAAAAGATGTCCCTGCTTATACTGACATTTGGGGTTTATCCTGCCCCAGGTGCTGGACTTTGCCATTTTGGCCATCCTGCCAGGGAATAGTAGCTCTGTCTTCCAGCCTATCAACCATTCCTCTAGCCTAATGTAATATAGGGCTCTGGTTCCTTCACCATCCTCCAATACATCATTTGAGGCATTTCAAAAGGTAAAAAAGTCCTACCTTTGCTTCTTTTTGTCTCTTTCTGAATCCTCCCATACAAGGGGAATCATTACGAAGTGAAATAAGAACCTGTCTGTGACAGAGATGGACTACTGTGAGACTGCATTAATGAATGTCAGAAAAGGGAATTGAATAGGAAAACTTGCACTATTCTTGTGTTTTAAGTGCACACAGGCAATGCAAGATTACTATTTGCCTTTAAGGTACATAAATTTTTACTGGCTTTATTTTCTGGAAACAAAACGTAATGTTCAGTATCACAGCACAATGATAGAGGTCTGCAAGTTGTATAGTCGCTGGATAGATCAATAAAATAAAAATGCAGTTTAAAAGCGACCAAATATAAAATAACTTCTCTGAGGGCAAAGAACCAGAACAGTCCACAAGGTTGATGGACCGTTGAAGAAAAAGACTCAAAAGTTCTTTGAGTTCTCCAATTCTTTAAGCTGCAATAAATTAGTTTTTAAAAATAAATACTGTACTATGCTTAACCTGGAAATCAAGAGAGACCCTACCACTAATATAACAAAATAAACAAATAAATTTATTCTACTAGCAAAAAGGTGTGCTCACTTTGCAATCTTTTCAATAAGAAAAAAATATAATTTCCTGTAGTGAACTCCAGGTGAAGAGGGATTAAATGATAACATTCAAAAGAAGAACATTTGTTTATATCATCTAAAATAAGTGGGGATTAGTGAGACAGAAGAAAGTATCAAGATGACTTAATATAAGCTATGGAAGATTTTAAGATGCTTTTTCATACTGAAGAGCAATGCTAAAATAGCACTTTCCATTTCCATATATCTTTGGTTTTCCTAATTTTTGCCCTAGATTCTCCATGTTTATAAGTAGTTGCTGTTTCAAAATGATCAGACTTGAAAAGGATATTATTTTGTAAAAGGGTACTGTCTAGTTCCAGTATCCCAGCAGGAAATTAAGATTGTGCAATCACAGTTTGCATTTAGACATAAGAAAACATTAGTTGTCCCCATCCTATAAACCCACTTCCCAGTTAGGGAAAACTGAGACACTCAGAAGACCTTTTTTGTTTCTGATTTTTCCCCCCAAAAAAGACAATAGGCTAATCATTAAAGCATACCTACATTACATATGGAAAATCTTATTTCATGTGCCTCATTGGTATTGACTGAACACAGGTGTCACAGGGCAGTGCCCTAAGTGGAATTATACAATGATATTAGAAGCATTTTGCAAACAGTGAGTGAGCTGGGAACAGCTGAAACATCCTCCCATATTGCACAGACATTTCAGGAGTTAATAGGGTGAGAAGCACAGCAGGGCTGGGAAGAAGGGTCAGGCTCCAAATTTTGGGGGCAGAACTGCATACGAAGAGATCAGTTTCCTTAAAGAGAAGAAAGCTGAAAGGATACTGGTTGGAAGACACCTCTGGTGGTCACCCAGAGCAGCTTCCTGTCCAAAGCATGAATGCTGACAGCTCCAGATCGGCTCTGCCATGGCATTGTCTAGCTCAGTCTTGAACACTCTGATGGGCAAATAAGGCACCACCTACCCACAGATATGGCTTCTCCTCACGTCTACTCTGAGCCCTCCAAGCTTCAGTGTAGCCATTTATCCCACATTTTCTGACTCCAGCCCTGTCATCTCCACCCCAGTTCTTTTAAGTAATTATATACTACTCTATGCTATACCTGCCCTTTGACTTTTTCAGTGATTCCTTCAGCCTCTCACTGTAGTTCAGATGCTTTCAGCCTCTGAGCATCTTGATGACCCACTGGACCCTCTTCTGTATTTAAAGGGCTGCTACTGCTACTGTTGAGGGATATAAAAAAAGCCAGGAAACACTACATCAGGTCACTTCAAGGTTTTTCTCCTTTTCTTTACCCTCCCTGAAGTTCTTTTGCAAAACAAACATATTACAATAATAGTTGCAATGATACAAATTAACCTTATCTTATAAAAATTAACATGACCCAAAAGCAGTTTCACTGATCGATGACAAAATACGGGTTTATCTTCTTTACTTGAAGTGCCTAACAAAGACAAATAAAGAAACAAAGAAAGATTTAAGCCTAGGCTATTCTTTTTTTTTTCTAGGTGATAATTGAAAAAAAGCACCTGAAAAGAGCAATTAATCTCCCTTATCTGAGCTGACTTATTGTGAGACCCATCGCCTTCTGGAGTTGTCTGTTCACTTCATTGCCTACAAATGGAGGGCGATAGACTCAGGCTCAGATATCAAATTTAGGGTAGATGGCTTCCATGTTTGCTAAAAATATGCAGGCTAAAGAGACAAGCTAAATTTCTCTCCTAAATTCAAACTGGCTTGATAAAGAAAGCGGGTGTAAAAATGCAGTTATGTTTTG
The DNA here is from genome assembly GCA_013400695.1 of Neodrepanis coruscans. NCBI lineage: Eukaryota > Metazoa > Chordata > Aves > Passeriformes > Philepittidae > Neodrepanis > Neodrepanis coruscans. The sequence goes on from VYZS01034519.1 coordinate 51,662, forward strand.
ATAGAATAAGAAGTAGTTACAAATCTAAATGAAAAGATGGCATTAATGGTGCAATTTGCATCACTCTCCAAAGCTAATGTGCAGCCATTACACTTTTTTAGTACTGTGTAAGATGTACAGTATGTATTTAATTCAAGAGTTTACAGACTCTGGGAAGTTTCACTGCTCTCTTACCACAGTGGACACCTTAACTCTGTCCTCTTACTTCATTCATATCCCCTAGGAAATTTCTATATATTTTTCTAAAAGGAACACATGACATCTCCTAATTGTATTCTCAATTACATAATGTTATTTTATATGATTTGTCATTATTACACCCATAAATTGCAGAAATGCAAGTCCTTCTGCACTAGAAAACCACTACAAAGCCTAAACGCTAGTGTTATTCATACCCCAAAAACATCACCACAGATTCAATTTATAAGATCACTGCCCTTTTCAAAGCTGACAGCAAGGAGTGAGAGAATTGCGAGGTCATCACACTTCACAGATGTTTTGGCTGGGAGAGATAGATCAAAAGGCATTTTGGTAAGGAAAAAGAGGACCCCTAGGAACAGAAATACAAGGAAAGGACCTTAGTTAAGAAATTATCCACCTCCTCGTTCCTGAGTAGAAGCAGTCAGGAAATAAACTGAAAGCTTGTCTTCCCCTCAAGCAGCCAGTAGATGTGACAGACTGGACTAGACCAAGACAACTGGGAACACAGACAGCAAATGGGCCTAGAAGGCAAGATGAAGAGCGGTCCCTTCACTCCTGTGCAGAAACAGTCCTTCCTGAAGACACAGCTGCGACATGCAGTGTCATCTGTAAGCCTTTATGCAAAAGGTCTGATTTCCAGACAAGATGTTTTTCAAAACCTTTCAATAATGCAGCTCAGTGCTGCTATAGTGTTGGTTGACTGATATTGCTCTTCAGTCAAAGAGAAAAAGTTGAGACCAGTGAAAAAAATTGAATATTAACTCCTACAGGATTTTTTTAAAAAGCATAATTTCTTTAAGATGCTTCTGATTTCTGTGAAACTGCTTTTATTTAATTACAGAGTAGAAAATCCAATTGTGCAAAAACCAAAATATGTTTCCAGTCTACCACAAATTTCAGTTTCAGAGATTTGTTGATACAATCAGTGCTTCCACATTTCTCAAGGGGTTATGCACTCATGCTGCAATGTATCTGTACTAGGTTTCCGTGGCAAGGTTTTAGTAGTATAGGAGCTACAGGGGTGGCTTCTGTGAAAGCTGCTAGAAGCTTCCTCCATGTCTGTTAGAGCCAAGGCCAGCTGGCTCCAGGATGGGCGTGCAGCTGCCCCAAGCCAGGCCAATCAGGAGTAATAGTATTGCCTCTGTGATAATATATTTAAGAAGGGAGGGAAAAAAAAGTGATTGGGCAGAAGAAGACTACAGCCAGAGAAGAGCAGAGTGAGAACATGTGAACGACAATGCAGACACCAACGTCAGTAGAGAAGGAGGGGCAGGAGGTGCTCCATATGCCAGAGATGAGGTTTTTCTGCAGCCCATAGTGAAGACCATGGTGGAGTAACTGTGCCTCTGCAGCCCATGGAGGACCACAGGAGTGCAGAGATCCACCTGCAGCCCATGGAGGAGCCCACACCAGAGCAGGTGGATGCCCAAAGGAGGCTCTGACCCCACGGGAGGCCCATGTTGGAGCAGGGTCCTGTCAGGGACCTGCTGACCTGTGGGGAGAAGAGCCAACACTGGAGCAGGATTTCCTGGTAGGACTTGTGGCCTGTGGAGAACATGCACTGGAGCAACCTGTACCTGAAGGACTGCACCCTATGGAAAAGTGACCCATGTGGCAGCAGTTTGTGAAGAACTGTTGCCTGTGGGATGGACTCGCATTGGAGAAGTTGTGAGGGATTGTCTCTTGTGAGAGGGACCTCACAGGATGCAGGGGCATGATTCCTCTCTCTGAGCAGCTGCAGAAACAACTGACCATAAACCCCATTCTCCATCTCCCTGCACTGCTGGGGGTGGGGAGGAGGCAGAACTTGGATGAAGCAAGGTGTGGGGGAAGGTGTCTTTATTTTACTTCTCAATTTCTAATTCTGTCAGTAATAAATTTCATTAATATCCCCACTTGGATTTTTCCCGTGATGGTGATCAGTGGAGGATCTCTCTTGGTCCTTATCTAAACTCATTAAATCCTTCCTTGTATTTTCTCTCCTCTGCCTTTTCCTCTTGTAGAGGAGAGTGAGAGAGCAGCTTTAGGGGATACCTGCCATCCAGCCAGGGTCAAACCACTACAGCATCTTTCAAGTTGTATTCCATTTTTAACCCCTTGGTAAAGGTAGGGGAACATAATATAGGAATCTTTCACAGTTCAGCTCAGATGTGTGCCCTGCATGCTTTGACAACAGAAGAGAGGACACCTATAAAACAAAGCAGACAGTATAAAATGTTTTTAAGAGGAACACTGTAGTTCTGCCTAAGCCAAAATTATTCAAAGGAGAAACCTATTTAAGTAATGGGATGAGAAATTCAGGTGTGGCCAAGACCTTATTCAGCCTCAATAAAGTCTGAACAAGAAAAAGAATGAAAGAGAGACAAACTCACATTAGCACTGGCACTGAAGAAACAGAGGTAAGCTTCGTGAGGGGAGGAAGAGAGGGCAAGGGAGAGATATACATTTAATAACATAGTTTTGGCAAAGACTCATATCCTATAATCAACAGAGGATTCTCCAGAGACAGGTGCAAAGCACAAATTCAAATTTCTTCCACTCTGAGAAGCAAAGACAAACTAGATTCCTAACAGAGGGACCTGTGTTTGTTGCCTGGAATTGAAGAGAAGTATTCATTTTCTTTAGTCAAAATTAAATAGGAAATTTATTTTTGGCTTACTAAAGGTGTTCTGGTACATTACAGCGAAAAAGAAAATCCAGCAGAGAATTGGTAGTAAAGGCAAATACCTCAAACTTGAGCCCTGTGACATACCTTGCAGTCATGAACTTCAGCTCCAGCGTGCTCTGCTTCTACAGCTCCCTTTATCAACGTTTCTATATAATGAGTCTAGCTCACGGAAAGCTAGTTCACTGAGCACATTTTCAGATCAAAAACCTTATTAAAGCAACATAATGTGAGGAAGATAGGGCCAGGTGATTGACAAGTGATTGCATCAGAAATGGGAAAGGCTGCATAGCCCCTTTTGAAATGCAGATTTCCCAGGACTGTGAGAGGTTTGGATCCAGTGCTGCACCGGACCCATTAAACAGCTTTTTAGGCCAGAAGGGATATCTTCAGTCTCATTTCACAGGCCACAACATTTCACTTTTAATTCCTTCATTAAAGCAGTAGGAGTTCATTGTGCTGTATCATATCTCGATTAAAAAGGATTTTCAAGGGAAAAAATAATCTATAAAACTCCTAGATAAAGTTATTCTAGCAGTCATTTAGCCTTGCTGTAAAAAGTGCTTCTTTTTGTCACCTGAAATAATCTGGTTTTAGAGATTGAGTAGCATCCTGCTTTTAGTCAGTAGATTAAATTGTCATCCTGTATCAAAAAATGTTGCTGTGTAGCAACTCTTAAACCATGATAAAATAACATGCTAACCTTCTCTTTGTCAAAATAAAAAGATTGAACTTCTTCACTTCTCATGACAGACAGCATGTCCAGACTAACTGTGCTGGAAGGATTTCAAAGATGATTAAAACACCGGCACCACAACTGGACTCAGAGACCCCAACAGCAGTTTCACCAGGACAGAAGTCCTATCATACCTTAACTCCTACAGGATATTTCTTCGCCATACATATATAGGTATCCCATGGTTTCCTTAGTCTCAAACTGGTTTCCAGAGTTCCCTGAAAGTGCCATGGCTATGTGTCACCAGTTAGAAGTGGCAGCTGTGGAAAACAAGAGCCTGAAACACTTGAGTTATAAGTACCAGGAGGCACTCTGGTATCACAGGTGAACACTGTCATATGGAAAACTATATTGTGGAGTCAGAAATACCTGAGCTAGCTTTTAGAAACTTCACTGTGACGGCTCTATACAGAGCTCTATACAGCTAAATTTATCTTTTTTTCTTGGCAGTCTGGTGGGTAAAATTCATCTGGAAAAGTGTAGAGATACACATCTGAGCCAGACACCCTTGGCTCCTATATGGACGTCTCTGAGAGTAGGTGTTTGAAATAGATTATATGAGTCACCCCTTAAAAGAGCCTACTTTTCTCCATGGATCACACAGGGAAAAACCTAGAATAGCTCAGAGGCAGGCACCCCCAGGCTGTAGTAAGGTTTGCCAAATTGAATCCCACCTTCTCTGAGAAGAGAGGATGGACTCCTGAAAAAACATGCCAAAAATTTTCAGAAGTCTTGTTTATGCCTTTTTCTTCTTCCCCTTCCCATCATCCTTGGTATGAAAACACTGTAAGTTTGAGGGAAAACTAAAGAGTTGGCAGTTTTTTTCACTCAAAATGAACCTCTCCAAGTACTATATGAGACTATTGGTATTGCTTTACTTCAAACCTGCATGTATTAAGTCCTTCAGATTTATTTGCTTAATTTAAAGTAAAACAATCAGCCTTTTGTAGTTTCAGTATTTTAGTAGTTTCTTCCCTTCTTTCTGTATAATTTCAGATAGATCTGGAAAAAGTTGACTGAACACTTCAGTGTTTGTGTTGTGACACAAATGTATGTCGGGGTATTGCACCAGTTTCACCTTGGTTATTTTTGGGACTTCTCTGTTTCTCTTTTGATTTGGGCACACAATAACAATTATCTGCAATGTGTTCCTTAGGAACTCTGTGCTAGATACTGTGGGAACTCAATAACTATTACTGCAGTTGATCTTCATTTCTCTGTAGACATTAATAATTAGAGTACATATTTTCATTAGTATTTGGGACACACCTTCTCCCCCCAAAAAAAACCAAAACCAAACAAACACCAAACCAACCCAAAAAAAAAAAAAACCCCACCCAACCAAACTATTAAAAACATGCAAATCCAGGTAACAAAATACTTCTTCCTGCTTATAACCTGATGGGTCTCATACTGAGGAAATGGGCACAGTGTGTAAATGGCACTCACAATCCGAGATCCCAAGGGGTCCATGCACCTTCTTAATTTCATTGATTTATATTGTGAGAACGAAGTGATTGGGCAGGTAGAGCTCATGGTGCCTGAAGATAAGGTGTTTCGAGGTTTAGTTTGAGAGGTTTCAAATGAGGTCCTATGCTACATGTTATTTCAATAAAAATAGAAGAAATTAAGTCCTTATTTCTATTTTTTCTTCCCTTTAGATAGCAAATTTATTATTTTATATAAAGCTCTGGTTATTTTAAATACTTCTCTGTGGCTGTTCTCTAGCCCTCCTGGGATGCAATAGTTTGACAGAATCAGGAAGATACAGGCACAGAAATGTCATTCATTTGCCAATATCAATGTGCTACTGACCTTATGAGTTATGCTAAATAAATGAGATGTAAAGGACTCACAGATAAAATGTTGCTGTTGTCCTTTTTTTAGTTATTCTAATCCATTAATTTTCCGTGTGTAAAGTTTCTCTTAATGGCCTTTAAAGCATGCACATTTGAACTAAGCATTTTGTCCTGTACTACACTATTTCTCTTTTCTTCTCCTTGAAGAAGACAACCAAAAATGTTACTGTTTTAAATGGTGCCTGAAAATACAAGACATTCTCAAAATTGCTCGAAAGTAAAATAAAGTTTTCCCTTTGAACTTGGATGCAACATTACTGGTCAAATTTTCATTTACTTTGGAGTATATTAAATCTGAAATTTCAGGTGTTTCTTTGGTCTTTCTCAGCAGCTTTTTTAAGTTTCAGCAATTGAAAAAGTTAGCATGCAAAAGCTGAAAAGTGTAGTATTTCCAAGTACACTAAATGAAATGCATCTTTCACATCTTGCCATAAAATTAATTATGCCAGAGGGAAAGGAAACTTGTGTTATACAAGCTCTCAAAGATTGTTCCATGAAAAAAAATAATCTCTACAATCAATACAGACATGATATGAAATTGCATTGTTACAATGGTTTTCTCCTCAGAATTTATGATGAATGTAAATTTGAATTCCACACTCCAGGATAATGCTGAATGCCTAAAAGATAAATTAGGGTAAGGTAGACTTCAAACAGAAATAACTGTGAAGCATTCAAGAAACAAGATTCCATAAACAGTGCCACATTGTAAGTCCAACTTTGTGATAGAGTGCATTTTTATTTAATAACAGCATGATGCAGGATCATCCATAGATCAAAAAGCAAGAATCCCATTTTTAGACACAAACCAAACAGATCATTCAATGAGACATATATCCTCATGTATTTATACAAGTTAAAAAGGACATAAAATCTTATCTAAACAAACTATTATTTGACTATAAGCATCACTTATATCTTTGACTTGTCAAATTGTCTAACTTTATAGATATCTGAGTTTCCTCAGTCATTCTGT
>VYZS01034520.1:8770-44099 GCA_013400695.1 Neodrepanis coruscans
AGTTAGTTAAAAGATTCACTCGAAGTTAGTTCACTTATCAAATGCAAATTAGTCTGAATTTGAGATTTTCTTTAGATTAACTATCAGTGTAGTATTCCATTAAAAATTTAGATCTTGAATTTTCTGCTCCATTCAGGAGAGTTGAGATTATGCTTTCCTTCTAATTTCTTTTAAAAAGGTGAAAACAAGACAGTGATGACAATGCAGTCTTCCAAAAATATCTTACCAGATTTTACAACAAATCACCATGATTCACTGCAACAAAGCAAACTGCTCATTTGGTTCATAATTTATAATTGTTATTGGATTTGCTCTGTACGTTTTTTACTTGACAGCAGGGTCTTATTTCAGGATCTAAATGTGACAAATATTTTGATCTAGTTGTCATCATTCTCTGACAGTAGAATGAATAAATACAAGGAGAAATAGAATCAAAGACTGGCCAGTGCACTAGCCACTGTGCAGAATTAAAAGGACATACCTACTGTGGTATTTAAAAAAAATAAATAAGAGGCTGAAAAAGTGTATCTTAAGAACCTATGTGAAATCCTTGGGATAATAATCTGTGCAGCCAGAAAAGAGTTTCTGGTTTTTCAAGCCAAAATTAAAAAATCTGCAATGAAGAAAGACACCAAGCAGTGTTCCAGCTAAGTTCCTAAAAGAAGTTCAAGACTGAACAGCAACATGAGCTCTGACTCTTTAAGAGCAGGCAGTGCATGCAGACAGAGAAAATGAATATACCTCACTCCAACTTGGAGGGTGAAATGGGTTGGAACATTGTAATTTACGTACCTGGTGAGTCCACGCCAGCAGAGGAATACAAAAAAAAAAAAAAAATCCCTTGGCAGTGTATCAGTATCTCACTTTCAGATCACTCCCTTCCCTGCTCTTGGCAAGAGTTACATGATTTCAAAAGAGCTGAAGAAATGGATTTGCAACAAAAATGTCAACTAAAAATATGTTTTGAGGACATTACTTGGTCAATTTTACTTCAGTGAAGTCTGTGTTTTTAATTATAATAAGCTGTCCAAGTATTCTCCTCTTTGAAGACAAGGGAGAACAAAAGAATTTTCATAAACTTTAGAATTTTCTAAAATTTAATTGACTAAATATGTACAAACAAAAGGGAGATTTTTATTGCCTAATACTCTGCACTGTCATCTCTGCATGTGTAAAATGCAGCCACTGCCACATGAAATCATCCTCTAAAAGTCCTCACATCCAGAAGATATTTAAGAGGAAAATGTTCAATTCTGGAGTGCTAGTTGACTTTCCGTTGCAAATCACACTAGTCTGACTGCTACTAAAGCCTGTGAAAATATTCCTAAAGGCCCAGAATCATTTTAAATAAACCCAAAGACCTCTAAGACATGAGAGGAAAAGACTGCTCCTGAGAATGTAGAACCGAAAGGGATACCTCTGGTGCCTAACTGCCATTCCCACTGTTGTAGGTACCTTTGTCATACAAAGGTCATACAGTCTGAAAAAGCAGAGGAGTGGGGTCCAGAGAAAACACATGTCTCTTTCCCAACATCCTATAGCCCTCCTTACATCTCAGAACTGCTTTCTTGCAGGCATTCTTATATAAACTCCTGTTGTACAAGGGTGTTCACATCCAATTCTCCCACAGTGGTAGAAATCACTGGAAGTATCCATATGGGGCATATTTTGCCATTGGGAGCATATAGCTCCGTGCTGTGGATATTGCATGCATCTGTCTATTTGAAGACAGTAAGATGAAATACACAGAACACTGAAGTTGTCCTTCAGGTTCTATGAAGTACTTTCATTAGGAATTTGTTGACAGTTTTATCTATCTACCAAACAGATTCATTCAATTTCTAGTGGATTATAAAAATCAACCCTGTTTTGTGTAAGAGCAAGCATTCCCCTCCTGTTGTCTCCAAAGGAGTTCTTGTAGCTGGTTTCTCCAGTTCCTAAAAAGAATGCCCCTAGGAAGAATATGTCCTCCAATCCCTTGCAGGTGGTATGCAGCAGTCACTGTTAGCCTGGTGGGCAATGATGCTGGTTTGGCCCTGGCTGGATAAAGCTCTCAGAGAGCCCCAAACTTCTCATGCTACAGCTTAGAATCATTTCAGATTTTTGTTTGCTACTTAATTTGGAAACATCATTCTGATGGTCAGAAGCTTTCTCACACAGGATGAAGCTCATCATAACCACTTTTATAATCTTTCTGTATTAGGCAATGCCTTCCCTCCTTCAGTGATTCCAACAATGCAGTTGTAGCCAGTATTATATCTCAAGTAATATATGCCAAGTCTGCATTAATGTTGTGAGGCTGTATGTCAAGTCTGTTAGACACCTCTCCTACTTTCACAAAAACTGTGAAGCATGTAGTGAATGAAGGCATTTGATATTTAATTAGAAGTTTATTTAAAATACTTACTGATAAAAAATCTCAACATTGAAAGTTAATGTGTTTTCAGAGAGCTCCCTAGCTGATCACATCTTAAAACTATACCGCAAGAAGGCTTTATATAATGTTTTGTTATGGGTATTTTTTTTTTCTTCTCTTATCAAAGTTAGTTGTTTCACTTGCTGATGATGGGAAATTAGCACCATACCACCACAGACAGAAAAACTTTGAGTTCATTCCCTTCATGAGCTCCAGGTGGCCACTGAATATCTTGTGTCTTTTAGCAACCAGAATTGTTTCCACTGTTTTAATATCTAAAGTTCAAATGCTACTGAAAGCATATGTGCAATGTGTGAGGTCTTTCTCTATTAGTGATTTGAAGTAGGAACACCCAACAAAACTTGAAGTATTGATAAAGTTAGGGAGACACTATGATTTTTTTAGCAGCTCATTAATAGTTTACATGAGAGATCAAAATGGAAATACTAGGTGGAAAGTGATAAACCATGTCCATCAAGTCAGTGGGATACCATGCTGAAGTTAGTGATTTCAATGAATTTCCATTTTTTACAAATTGAGCTAAGGAAGTGGGTAAATAGGCTTAGCCTAGAACATCCAGAAGAAACTAAAGAGGAAATTTAACCCAACAGCATAACACAAATATCCAAATTGTAATTCAATCGTGTAACTAGATCTGGCAATATTTTTTTACCTCATAAATCCTGTGGAAAGGTGTCTTTCATATCTAGTGGTAGAGAGGACCAGGACAGTACATGGTATCAGGTTTGCACCAACTAGGAGGAAAGAAAGCAGCCACTGGGAAGCAGCATTTCATTCAAAGTCTGCATTTCATTCAAAGAGAGGTCTTCCCCACAGTTCTGGGCTAGACTCTGCATAGTCTGCAGCATCAACCTTTCACAAAGTTGAAGTTTCTTTGGTCTGAGTTCCCTTTTCCCAGCGTATATGGAATTTATCATTCAGCCTTGCTCATTCCTGGCCCTGCTGCATCACTTGAGAGCATTTGCTGGGCTCAGCTGAGGAGCCATTGCATAACTGCAAAGTATTTGGCTCTGAGCTCCTTCAAACAGCACAATGCTGTTCAGTCAAGGAGAGTTTTTTCTCTGCCTACTTATATTTTAATCTGATGTCAAGATTTTCATCTATATGAAAACATGCTTAACAACGACTTATCAATCAGTAGCAAATATGACACATTTAGTAGTCATGGCTTTTGTTACAGCAAAGAAAATCCAAGAGGTCATTCAACAGCACAGGAGTGATAGTTATGCAGAACTCCAGCTCAGCTTCCAGAAAGGAGGCTGTAAAATGGAAAATTAGGGTTACATTATTAAAAATGTAAGATATACTGCTCTGGTTAATGAAAGTAATACAAAAAAGCCGCAGCATATATGTTTATAACTGCTTCTGTATCACAGGGGGCCCCCAATGGTTTATTTTTGTGGTGTTGGAAAATTACTTTAAAATATACATGTTTTTACTCTAGAAGAGGAAAACATTTTCATCTTGTGCAATTTTTGTTGTACTGACCATTAGGCATTTAAAATCCCTTTTATCTAGATATGACAGAGCATACCAGTGGTCACTGACCCATGCAGCTGGAGTAAGAACAAAAACACAGTTCAGAGCCTGCACTTCTTTCCCTGGGACTGATGCAAGCACTAATCACTCTGGCATTTTGTGCCTTGCAAGAGCTAGGGGCCACCTCATCTTCTCAAGAAGAAAGATTCACATGGTTTCCTCTAAGGGAAGCATCCTACAAGGGTTCACTAAAATGATGGGTACAAAATCTGTTTGATGTACCTTGTGAGTACAACCAGAAAACACTTTCACAAAGTAATAGTCAATAGACTGTTAATACTCTCCTCCTATCTCTGTCAGGAGGTTTCATACCCTCATTTAAAACAGGATGACATATACACTTGATTTATGAGCTGACACTCACAGAGGGACAGAAACCTACATGGATGTGAGAGCGAGAGTGAGACTGAGCGGATGGAAATGGAGTTTGGGAGAGGCATTGCTGTGAGCACCTGTGGGAACATCTTCCTCCCACTGCCAACAGTTCCTGCCTACCCAGCCACTACTGAGGACTTGGAGGGGTCCTCTGGATGAAAATGTGGGACACAGCTTTACACAACAAAAATAACAAGTTTTTTAAGCCCAGGGAAGGAACAGGAACAAAAGGACAAGCATCTCTCAAAAAATAACAAAAGCCTAAAACAATTAGGCTTGTCACACAATTATTTTGTCTGAAAATGGTAAAAAATAAGCTTGTGCTTCTTGAATAGCATTACCAGTTTTTATAGGAAGCATACCAAACCTTACGGGATACCTATTTGTGAGGGATATGTGGTAGGCAAGGGGGAAATTATATATATGTACATATACCTCCTAAAATTTAGTCATGCCAAATTTCATATTTGATTTGCCTTTCCAAATTTATTTCTGGTTTATTTTTTATCAACAGGGATAGTCTTACTAGATCCAGAATATAATATTAGTTATAGGTTTGAAATTCTTTTGAGCCTCTTATCTCTGCTACATTTTCTACTTTATTTTTTGCCTGATGTGCTTTTAGATACCCTTGATTTAGAAATATCCAAAAAATTGTTGTCAGCTTCACTTAGGTGAGACAGATCAACCAAGTATTTTAGTGCAGTTATTGTAAATATTGCTATACCGTTAGAGGAAATCACTAACTAATCACTAATTAGAGGGAAAGTAGCTTAAATTTCAAGAGCACTAGAAGTTTTAACCTTTCGATTCTCCATTCTTTTATTACTCTCTAAAAGTCACAGACTCAAATCATCAGAGCTATATCAATTCACTAGATGAAGATATGACTTCTTGATTTCAATTATTAGTAGGCTTCCTCTATAAAATATTGAAGTGAGGTATAAGAGAAATACGTAATGGGGTTCTTGGAGAAAAGGGTGTCCCTTCCCCAAAATGCAAATAAATTTTCTTCTAAACCCTGCTCCTGAAATAATTTGGAGCCTTTGTGGTTCCATTGCATGGGTTTCCCTTTTAGCTTTGTTACAGTGAAGAAATACATTCTGCCAAGCCTGAATTATTTAAAACTACCCCGATCCTTTAAATTTATTACTGGTTACTAACAGCTTCCCATTTTTCACTTATATATTTCAGGTTATAACCAAGTGTACAGTATGAAACAGGACATATTTTTTAGCTTTTTTCTCTCTTAGATTTATAGTGTAAACTCCTGCATTAAAATAATTCATGATGGATAATAGAACCTTAAAGCATATGGCAAAATTAAGTCTCAAGATTTGCAATATGAGTAATTCCATAGTAAAAAGATGAGGCTGTCTCCACAGAACTGATTTTTAGAGGATGCTTTGTCAGCTTACTTATTTATACCAGATAGTAATTTTCATCTTTTCACACGCTTTCTTTTCCCAGTTTTATATTATAGTTATTTTACATCTTAAATATTAGTCTGCATTGCTACTTTGTTAAATATATTATCTGACACTCCAAAAGCTATGGATTAAGCACTGCTGTATATACAGCCCAATAAAGAATTTTTGGGATACTTGAATATAATCACCTTATAAATACAGTAGAGAAAATTTACACTATCAATGTTATTATTATTGGTAGAGAAACAATTGTACTTCCAAGATTTCAAAATATTGCCATTATTGAGTAACTTTTGCCTAGAGTGCTCTTAAGCACTACACTCGATATTTTGATTATAGACATTCCTTTAGGTGCACTGAAGAAAATAAGTTTCTACTTTAACAGCAATAGCATTGTGACTCGTGTTAAAAGGCTATTTTGCCATCACTGGTGGTGATGGACACTGTAAACACCCATTATATTTAGTAAGACTTCACAAAAACTCAAGGACAAGGGGAAAATAGCTCCTTAAAACCATGATGAATTATAAGTTAGCAGAGAATGTCTGTGATACCAGTACAACTACCACAGAAAAATCTTGAAGAAAATTCTGCCAGAGATTCTATAAGCAATATGCTTTTTTAAGACTTTCGTGCTATTTTTCTTCAGATTTCCATATCCAAATTGATTTCATTCACATCTTTAGTGCATTTATATACAACAAAGACCACTACCTCTAAGTCCCTCATACTACAAGTGACAAAGGGGAAAGTTAACACATTTACAGTGTTAAATTAGGAGAAACAGATCACTTGAATACAATACATCTGGTGCATTTCACGAAAAATTGCAACTTGTAATAATTCCAGTTATCTTTTTTAAATTTTATTTCATATTTAGGTTACATTATAAAAGAATATTTTGCAGTGAAATAGAAGCACGAACTGATACAGTTGTGAAACCATGGTTCTTCCCAGTAAAATTTCACCTCTGGCACTGTAATAGTAAAACACGTGGGTCGTTCTGTAGCAAATGTTTGCGAAGCTTCTCAACAAACATAACAGCTATTGTAAAAGTAGAGTTTGCAATAGTATTTGATATATTTAGCTTTTCCTCTCACAAAGTTTATGCTGTTCTCATTTGGTAGACAGAGACGCTACACTGTTCCGTAACAGTCTTTGAAAAATGGCCATAGGAACAAACTGATCACCTACACACATCACCTTGTCACAGGACATTCTAGCAATGACTCAGGGGTACATTCATGAGCAGCAGAGGTGTCTCAGGCTTTGGACTCTCCCTGCCCAAAACATGTAACTTCTATTTTCCAACAGGCCTGGAACAGCTGTGGTCTCATTTGTAGTTCTTCTACCAAGCATCTCAAATGCCTTCAAAAGCTCATGGTGAAGACATCACATGCAGCTGTCTTATATGTTGGAGCAGATATGTGAAGTCAGCAATGGGAAGGAGAGCTGTTTGTATCTTTCCACACCTAAGCACTTCATTTTCAAACAGCAATTCAGCAAAGATCTGTTGAACAGAAACAGAGAATGGGGTGAAAACGAAAGTTCCTGGAGCTAACCCATTTTTCCCTTCCCCCCTTTCTCCTCCCTTCTGAGGCCCAGTGAGAAGCTTTTGGGGGGTTTGGGGGGTGGGGTTTGAAGGTTTTATGGGGGGGAAGGAGAATGGGGGTGTTTAAGACCTTGTTTCCTGTATGTCTATGTAAACGGGTTACCATGGCAATGCCTGTCCCTGCTGGCCGGGGCCAGGGCCGGCCTGCAGCCGCCAGCACTGGGCTAGGGGGTTGCCCCAAACTGCAGGGTCACCCGCGGCTGTCGCAGGCAATGACGGCGGCGAGTGCTGGTATGGAGCCACCCCCGTCCCGGAGAGGACCCACCGGTCCACGTGGGGACGGGGTCGTCCGGTCCTGGTGCTCCCCGCCAGTCTGCGGGGGACAGGGACCACCGCAGCCACTGCCTTCCCCGGTCTGGGCTGGCGCGGGTGTGGCCCTGAGGCGGCGGCGTGCGGGGTCGGCTCGGCTGGCAGCTGCCACAGGCAGAGCCCCCGCTGGCACAGCGGGCGTGGGTCGCCCTGGGTCCTGCCAGCGGCGGGTCACTGCCATGCGTGAATGGATCGCAGCTCAGACTGTTTTCGGCACCGCACACACGTGCAGTGGGTTTTCCGAGCGCATGGAGCGCAGCGCCAGGCAGAACTGGCCCTTCACAGCCGGGGAGCTGCCCCGCGGCGAATGGCTACCGCTGGCACGGGTCGAGGCAGCCCGGTATCAGTACCAGGACCCCCGGGACGCCAGGCAGCATCTGCAGGTGACCCACGTCCCCTGCTCAGGCCTCAGCCACGTGGCCAGGCCGCCATTTTGGCTCATAGCGAAATCCCATAGGGGGCGGTTCCCAGGTGCCGGTTGCCCAATCCAGAGGCGACCTGTGCTTGGGAGGGGCTCCGAGTTTGCGCCTATAAAAGGGCGATCCTGAGGGCCATCTTTCTCTTTTGGAATCGTTGGAGGTCGAGACAACATCTCTGCTTGTCTCGTTGCGCAGTTTTTTCAGCAGCACGGGAGTATCTGTGACTCCAGCAGCAGCGGCACAGGCTGAAGACCATATCCTTCCATCAGCTGTTGTATTCCTTTCATGGGAAAGGGAGGGCGGGCGTCTGGGTTCCTTTAATTTTTCTAGCATTTTTCAGGAAGCCCCAGAAAGGACTCAGCACCATCCTAGCTCCTTCCCTCACCAGTCGCTGGCCTCAGAAGAGATTCATTTGTCTGTCTTTGTGTTTTTATTGTCAGTTTTCTGTGTGTGTGTGAAATAAAGCTTGTTGGTTTTTTTGTGTGTTGCTTCTATTGGGCTCTCTTGTCAGTACCATGCCCCCTAGGGGGTAAAACCATGACAAATGGACAGGTGGATTAATTCCCAGAAGGCCCACAAAGC
Organism: Neodrepanis coruscans; assembly: GCA_013400695.1. Taxonomy (NCBI): domain Eukaryota; kingdom Metazoa; phylum Chordata; class Aves; order Passeriformes; family Philepittidae; genus Neodrepanis; species Neodrepanis coruscans. Next base: position 17,474 of record VYZS01034520.1, read on the forward strand.
TCTTGAAAAAGTTGTTCCTATTTAATTCTCCTGCAAGAGCTTATTGGCAGGTAGGCTGCTGTAAACATGTGGCTACCCACAATGCTGGAGGAGACTGGGCCTCACCACAAAAAGGCATTTGGTTTTTAAGGCCTCTAAATTCACTGGTATTAGTAATGGGAGGTCAGTTTCCCACCATCCAAGGTCATCACCACCTTGGTCCTGTACTCTCCAATGGCAAAAACTTCATCTGTTTACACACCTCCTTAGCTGTCTTTTCTGCACAGCTGAACCCTGACTTGTCGAGCCCCTTCTCTGACTAACACCATCATATCTCCAAATTTTGGAAGAAATAACCATGTTTTGTTATGCTTACAAAATCATGTCTAAAAAGAGCTGGAGCAGCCCAGTCTTCCTGCCTCGTCGGGGAACTTCTCAAAGAAGTTGAACATACCACTCTGCTATGTTATGATGTATTATTTGACAATAATCATGGGGTCCAACAAATATGCCAGTGGCAGCAGAAGACTAGTCCAATTAAAAGCATCTCATAACTGGAATTCAAGAGCAGAAGCTGGACAAGCAGCTGCACTACAACCCAGCAGTGTCTTAACTGAACAGAAAGCTGACCTCTAGACAACACAGAGCTCCAGGTGTCCCTCATAGCTCTGGAATAGGGAGCCCAGCCAAATAAAAACATGAACCACTACTTAAGGCTCTATCCTGCAGAACTCTTAGCACTGAGACATCTCCAAACAAAATTCATCAACCTTAAAAATTCATTATATTTTATGTCTTTCTAGTCTTTAACCTTTATTTGGCAGTTGCATGAACCATGCTGGTCTTCATGAGATGAGCCACTTGTTCCCAACAGAACCCTTTGCAAGCAGAGCATTAACTGTCAAAAAACCATCATCCCTAACAGTTGTTATAAAACAGAGTTTCAGATCATGATCCAAAGTTTTAGAGATATCTAGCCCTTTTCTGGTCATCAGAAAACATTCATTTTTCACATTAAATATTCTATTTATTTGGACATATTTTATAGAAGTTTTTTCTAGTTGCTTAACACTAGAGCTAGGTCTAGGTGCAGACCAACAGGCTGTAAAATGATCTTGGTCTCAACAATCCTTGCCAGATCCCTGCAGCAGCTGCAACTGAAAATAAGTATCTTAGGACGTGAAGGGTGGTCAGCATCAGGGTTCACAGCAAAAGTATGAAAAATAACCTCTTCTTTCCCCATTCTTGACTCCTATCTTGACACCCAAAGTGTGAGCCATCTTCATTTCTTACCCTTACAGGGCAAAATTCAAGGGAATTATTGTGTACACTGTGCCTCATATTGTTCCAAAGACAGAAATATGTTTTACAAGATTATTCTGGATATATATATGTTTCTGAATTCATTCTTTCTGAAGCAAAGACTTAAGAATCTTTTGAAGCTTTCATCTTTTGTGAGCTGTTAGGAAGTGACCAGAAAAATGGAATTAAAAGCTAAAATATTGTGCCTGTTTCTAAAAAACCTGTGGCATTTTCTTTAAAAACTAGTCCTGTAGTGTAGTACAAAAGCCATGGATTTGAAAATTGCAGAGAAAATGACATTTAGAAAGTGATAGGCCAAAAATTAGATCTCTTGAAATAGAGATTGTCCATGAGACTTAAATGTCTCGTTACTTTCTCCACATACCTCTCTTCAAGGCATATTTTAAAACTAATACTCTGTGTAATATATAAGGTATAGTACTGACATAATGAGCATCAAAGTCTTTGAAGACACACAGAAAGAGAACTGATATGTTTCTATCCTCTTTCAGAAGCAGATCAGTATATTGTAAAATCAGAGGAAGAAACAGTATGAAAAGGTGCCCTTCCAACTTCCCTTAACCTCAGTCATAGAATTACATCTCAGAGTCCAATGGGATCCTGTGGAACTATCGAGTGAATGTTATTCAACAAGAGTCAGCATGGCAGTCTGTGCTCCTCTTCAGTTAGGCTAAACAGAGTTCCTGTCTGATCCTGCGACACAGATTTACCTTTAAGAAAGTTAAACTCATCATCCTTTATTCACTACATCTCTATATAGGTACTTTTAATTAGCATATTTCCCCTTAGCTCTTCTCTTCTCTTCCTTTAAACTTCTCAACATGTTCTTGATGGAAAAATTAGTCTTTATTAATGTGTGACAGCTTAGAGCTGCAGCGAGCTGTTTGCCAGATGTCTGAACTCTGGTGAACTGCTGTTCACTTGTCAGACTGGCAATGAGGAGTGAACAAATATCACACTGTTCAGCCTCCATCCTGAGCTTCCAGAGAATTTCAAACAACTTCAAGGGCAAGAGTCAAAGGATCTGCTGAGAAAGAATAAGGTATGTTCCTAAAGAGATCAGTGAGCCATGACTTTTCTAGAAAGGCAACTTTGTTTTTTATTATCTGCCATGCACATGACAGAGTCAAGGGCTGAAACATCAGAGGGATCCACACTACAGGGAGCCAGAGCTTCAGAATGACACAGCTTTCACAGGTTCTCAAGTTAGCAGTAAGTGGGCTACTATAAAGCATCTCCAAACATGCACATTTGACTCTGAAGATGTTCATATCTATGAACAGAAAAGGAAGTAAAGTTTTTTGTGAAGTATTTGTATTTTAATCACTTGTTCAAGGGGAGGAACAGAATATAAGTTTTATTTATTCTTTTTTATTGCAATTCCTTCTTCAGATTTACATATAAAACTCATTGGGGCAAATTAAGCCTATTTCAAAAATAGGCCTCCAGTGATATCAGTAAATAATGGGCAGATGCTAAAATGTGTCCCACCAGTTCTGCTAATAAAACATAAATATATGTGCCTTGTATGTGACCATCTTATTGAAGAGCTGCACTGACTGGAAGAGTAGCACTGTGTGTTATCAGCCTGTGTTCATAACCCCAGTCCAGGACAACCTCTCTGACATCAGCTGACTGCTACCTCCTAAAAGCATATTTGCTTACTTCCATTGCAACATCTAAAACTACCTGTTTGAGAGAAGCATCCATGCAAAAGGGAGGGATTCTTTGGATACAGAAGAGTGTAATGTGATTTGGGTAGCCCACTTTTTATTGCAAAAAAGATAAAGCATTATTTGCTGTGTGACCTTAAAAAGACTCAAGATTGCTCAACAGATTGAAATCACAACATTTCAGTGCCAATATATGTCACTAAATCTACTGTATTACATTGTTTATCCTGCAGTGAAGGGCGCTTGGGCAGGATTTCATAATGGTTGTCCTACAGGATACTTTTAGAAAAAAAAGCACCTCTCATGAGGCTGTGATAGTAAATACGACTTTTCTTTAATATTCAGCAGTGATATGAACCTGAAGCCACTTAAATGGACTAATGGATTTTTTTCTCCCTTTTATTACAATTTCACTGCAGGTTCCAGATAAGAAAAATAAGATGGACTGGGAAGTAACAAGTCTTTTGTATGCATAAATAATAAAAGTAGGGGGGAAAAAAATGAAACAATATTACTAGTAATTCTTCACAGACAGTATTCACTGTCCCATTTTATTTCAAGGAGGAAGTCTTATATACCGACAGAGTAAGCACTACTTCAACTTGTATGCATGTGTTTGTGTATAAAAATACCTTTTATAAAAAAGTGAAAACAAATGTAAGAGAAAATGGTTTTTAAGGTGGTTAATTTTGTTTTTATGAATTTGTCTCTAATTGATCTAGAATTGTTTTTGTAGGAACCACAATATGTCAGACTTACAGTAATGCTATGTACAATACATACCTAAGAAAATGGAAGCTATAGAAAATTGTGGGCAATATAGTGACATTTGATTTCACAGTGCAAATGGAAGAAGGAAGATAACTTGATTGTGATTGGCTGAACAGAGCTTTGCTAAAGCTCCCAGTCTTAGTATTGCTACAAGGTAGAACACTTGAAAATGCTTGCATACAGATTTGAAGGAAGAAAAAGTATCCGTAGTAATCCCTTGCAATTCTTTCATGTCTGAAAGTTCCACATGCAGGAAAGGCAAAATGCGTGTGCTGAATGAGTGTGTAGCTCCTCTTCTTCATGTGGAATCACAGAATCATAAAATCATTACAGTTGGAAAAGACCTCCAAGATCAATTCCTACCTTTGGCCTAATACCATGCCCACTACACCATATTGTGAACTGCCACATCCAGTCATTTCTTGAATACTTCAAGGGATGGTGACTCAACCACTTCCCTGGGCAGCCTGTGGCTTTTTCAGCTAAGAAATTCTTCCTGATCTCCAACCAGCATCTCTTCTGCTGCATCTTGAGGGCATTTCCTCTTGTTCTATCCCCAGATGTCTGGACAAAGAAGCTGATCCACATCTTGATACTTGTCCTTTCAGGTAGCTGTCTCCCCTGAGCCTCCTCCATCTTCATCAGGTGAGTCATCCCACTACATTTCTGGGATGGCAACTATGTCAAAGCTTTCCTGCTGCACAATGACTTCTCCTGTTACCTATACTGCGTTCCTTGGTGTAGATACAATTCAGATGGGCTAGCAATTTCACCCTCGACACAGGCATGCCACCTTTAGGCTTGCCTCTATTGAGCCTGGTCTTATTTGAGGCCCTTCTCCCTTCAAACCCAGTTTAAAGACCTGTCAATCAGCCCTGCTGACTCATAGGTTAGAATGCTTTTCTCCCTCTTAGACAGGTGAGCCTCATCTGCCTCCAGAAGTCCTGGTGTCATATAAACTGTCTCATGTTCAAAAAAGCCAAGATTACACTGATGACACTAGTCTTTAAGGCGCATGTTGATCATGTGTATTCTCCTATTCCTATCAGCCTTCTTCCCTTCTACTGAAGGGATTGATAAAAACATCACCTGTGTTCCTGTTGGCTCAAACAGTTGCCCCAGCGCCCTGAAGTTGTTTTTGATTGCCCCAGGACTTCTCTCCTCAGCCTTGTCACTGTTGATCTGAACAACAGGAAGTGTGTGATAATCAGAGGGCTAAGTCAGTGCAGGGAGTCTTCTAGTAAAATCTCCTACCTGGTCCCCAGGGAGGCAGCAGAAAAATCCAAAATGGCAAATACAAATGGGCAGGAAAGACTTGCATCTTAAAACACATTTTCTGAGTCCAGCAGATTTTCCACTGTCAATCCCTAAGCCAAAGGTTTTGAGCTCTCATTCTTCAGGGTTTGCATGCAGACAGCTAAAGCTGTCCACAGTTGTTTTTATGTGTCACTAATGACGATAAATTGTTTTCCCATCTTTCTAAAGAGCTTCTATACTGCTTAACAGTGCATAAAATTCCATTCAGTTATACAAGACATGACTGAAGGATTTTGACATTTTCCTCATAAAATGGACTACTACCATGAGTTCACTATTCCCATAAACTCTTGATTTTTATAATTTCCCATGTGGTAACAAGAAAAATTGCAAATGAATTCTGCAGTTTCACCCATCTTCTGTCATTATACCTGGCTCAGTAAATTTGACCTATCTTTTCCTTGTTCTCTCTAAGCTGAAATATTATTTTTTTATTTTATCCACAGACCTTCTTGAGATCAGCATAGCACCTGGAGTTCTGTGCAATAGTTTCTCTGTGCTGGTTGATTCACTTGAAGTTCTTTCAGGATGTCATTTTGGAAAACAGTCTTTTAAATTTTTATATTTAAGAAGATTGGTCCTCTAATATCTTGTTTTCTCACATTTTTAGTTAGTGGAAGGCTGATTAGCAACAATATATAGTAGGTACAAGACGTACAAGATGTATAAGGACAAATAAATAAGTAAACAATATTTTCTTGTGAATTTTCATCCAATTTTATTACGTGTCCTTTGGTACTTTAACTTGGCTACAATACATAAAGCCTTGTTTTATGTGCTGTAATTGAGGGTTCCCCTACAGATGCCCATAGGAAATCAGAAGAAACTGTGTGGTAAATGAAGTAATTGTGGTCTTAGCTCAGTCTTGGTTTTGATAGAGTTTAAAGGAGTTAAAAAAACATAATATTCAAGGCTTCATTTGATAGGGAAGAAGTAAAAGCACTCTTAAACTGTAGCTGCTGTGCAACAATAGCGCAGCCAAAACCCACTCTGTTGTCTCTTTCAGAACCATACCTACTGTTGCAGGTGGGATTTCTGCATACAATTAAATGGTGGGTATTTTCCCAATTATATGCTGGAATAATCAGGACTTAGTATTTTATCTATATATTGAAAATTCAAGTATCTGGGAGATTCAATTCTCTTTCATGTGGTGAAGTATAATGACAATAATTTAACTTTGCTGACAATTACTTCAAAAAGTAACCTTAACACATGCTGCTGAATGCCATTTTGAGTGTTATTTTTCTTCGTTTTCCTTGTGTAAGTAAAAACCCCCTAAAACAGTCCTTTGCATGGGTTTAAACTACAGTAATAAAATCATGTAATCTTGGAAGAAACCCTTGCAACATGCGTCATGGAATCATAAGTGACATTTTCACACCACCAAGTTGCAACCTCTGGACAGTATAAAAATAAAGCTAATAAACATATAAAAATACCTATTCATGATTTTGTCTCCATCACTTGAGAAAGTGCTTCATGGCTACCTGTATGTGTATAAAACAAAAGGTTTTATCTGTTATATGTAATTTTTTAGCTTTCTCATTTTAATTTCTCTCAGTTGTCTTAATCTCTACTATAGCCCTCATTTTAAAACTCCATAAAACATATCTGCTGCATCTACCTGAACTGACTTACAATACCAAGGAAAGAAACATGATTAACTGTCAGCAATTACAGTCTGGTTCTGATGCTTGCCCTCCACTCTGCTGCTAGAACCAAAAAAAATGTGAAGCTGTTTGTACGATTAAACAATCCAGTACGATAAGCAATCTCATATTTCAGCACAGACACAAAAGAAAAGGAATTTGTAAGGAAAGTTTCTAACTGATATACCTTTAAGTTTCACTGAAAACAGACACCTAGTGAAATATAGTCAGCATATAAGAAGGACAAATACAAATAATGCCATCCTATAATTCCTTGCTCACAAAATATTTGCTCTTATATGGTACAGTCATTAATCCTATCATGTTATGTACTATCTGTTGCATCTCCCTAGGAAGAGCATAGTGCTTTCTTCAGCTACTTTGGCCTGAGGGGAAGTCTTAGCAAAAAGCACAACTATTTTGTAAAAGTTAATTTAAGAAGCATAGTCATGAAAACCAAGCACTGATTTAATTAGGATTAGGTAAAGACAGGAAAAGTAATTGTGTAAGTGGAATTGCTAGACCAAAACAAGGATTGGTACTGCTAGAATAAGAAGAGCAAAACCACTTTGGTGATGGACAGGCTGAATTTTTCTTTAATCAGATCTTGAGACACAACTGTTTTGAAGGTTTTCTATCTACACAGGAATAAAATACCACAGTCTGAGGCTGAGACAAAAAAAGGCACAAGTATTAGCAACAAAATCTTTGAAGCTAAAGGAACAATTTTAAGAAAGAGTTACTGAGTTTTACAAAATTGTGAGAAGCTTTCGGAATCCATATTAGAAAACCAGGAGATTTACAAACCTGGTGTCTATCTTTTGAAAAGCCAATTTTGAGGGAAGGAGAGGGGGTACAGAGCAGAAGGCAGTTAAATAACACTAGTTTAGTTACTTAACACATCAGCTAAAGGCAAAATTATTATTTTCTTTAATGATTATTTTAGCAAAAAGTAGCAACATGCAAATGAAACAAGAGAATCTATTTGGGCTTCACTGTAGGCTTTCACAAGGTCCTTTGTAAGACATGTCGTTGTTTGGACACAGAAATCACTGAGTAAATAAGTACAGAATGCTGAATCAGACCACATGCCTTCTGCCATGAAAATATAACACAAAATAATTCAAGTTAAAAAAAAAGGAAATCTTCAATGTAAAACAGAAATTAAAATAAACCATCACAGATTTTAAACACTTGGATATCTAAGGTTTCAAACTACATCAATGTTGAGTACATGCAATACAAGATTCTATACTCTGACTGTAGTCAAGAACTAGCAAAAATCAGAATTTCAGAACTCTAATCAAGGAAAGTAAACTCTTACAAGAACTTCATCAAGCTCCATACCACATTAGAAGAATAGACCAGTAATAGTTGATAGTTGAAAAAGAAACATGTCAGAAAGAATTAGCATGGATCTTGTATTTTAACAGCTTCTGCATTACCTACAGTTCTTTAGGAAAAAAAAAAAAAGTGAAGTGCTGAAGGGAGATTAGTGAATGTGTCAGCTGTTAAAAAAGATATTGAAAATAAACCCCACAAAGATTATGATTAAAAATAAAGCTGCAGGGACTTCGTAATACAGATTAATGGTGTTACTTCACCTTCGTCTAGCTGCATTCAATCTGATCATTCCTTTGTAATACAGAGTAATGGTGTTACTTCACCTTTGTCTAGCTGCCTTCAATCTGATCATTCCATGTGGAGTGAAGAGACAGAAACAGATGCACCTAAGAACAGTGTCATGTAGGTCACTGAGAAGGTCTGGGGTGAGGGAATGTTGGGATTTATAGGAGCAGTCACATAAGGGTGTGTATGGAAAAGTCAGCTATTCTCAGCTTTTGCCAGCCGTTTGAAGCAGGCTGTCAGTCCTGAAAATAAATAGATTGTTTAGCCATTACTATGGCCTTTTTCTGTCTTACAATCACTCTTTTACCTCCTACTGCTTGAGATTTCTCATGTGAAATTTATCATGACCTCTTTGGTTATTCTGGGCACTACTGCCTGTATATTTGATTCAACACAAATACAAAAAAAAATCATCAGAAGCAAACCGTCATTTTTCCTCAGTCACTCTTTGTCTCTGCACATTAGCTTCTATTTCAGCCTAGACTTCCTGCCAATCTTAATGGTCACACTCTGGCACCAACAGAAGATCAAATCTGGCAGAGTGAGAAGCTGCAGGAGCCAGTTTACCAGCAGGGCAGAGAATTTGCTGTGGTTCTAATTGAAAAAAACATCCTCATTTGGTCTTCTGCCTTCCCCATCGCTCTCTCTCTCTTCTGGCTTCCTGTTAAGTTCTATTGTGTTTTGCCAGTGCAGTCATCATATTCCCTAGATATTTGATTTACATAATTGAAAGAGTTCAGTTTATTTCAGGACAATTACAACTTTGTGAAAAAAAATAACTTATATAGTAATTACAGCAAAGATGTTCTGTTTTGTGTCAGACACAATGAAATTAGTGGGTTTAAAAATTAAGAACAAGGTACTCTTAGCACTCCCTGTCATTTTTAAAAGAAGGATGAATATTTTACAAAACAACTTTGCATGTTAATCACAGTGGCTGGGAACATTTCCTGTTAAGATAAATGATGCTGAAAATTATGAAAAGAAATATTGAAGGAAGGAAATAGATTTTTTTTTTTACAGTAAAACTTATCTGTCATTCTGTAAGGTAAGTTTCAACTGTGTGTTCATTAAAGCAGATTGTTGCCTACTATACAAGAAAAGATGTTGAGTCCATGTTGATTTCATCCAGGATTTATGCAACCTATTGCCAGTCAAGGAAGCAAATTTCTGAGCGCTTGATTCTCATTAGAGTACAGTTCCTCTGTGTACAGAGCCTATGTCCAAAAAAAAAGGTGTATAAATGTAAAAATAAGACGATGTTGCAATGCACATTAGAGATCATAAAGAGGACTAATGGCAACCAAAAAGCAACAGATTAGTAGGAATCATTATGGTTAAATTAAATATATACTTGAACATAATTTTAAGGTACCATCTCTTTCTTTTAATAGTGAAGGTAAATCCACCAGCTGCAATTATCCACTATATCCATGGGAATTTTCTCTCACTGCTGCATTTTCTTTCCTAAAACAGCCTGGATTCAAGTCATCCCATGCAGGTATTTTAGGGGAAATATTTGTCCTCATACATTGCTCTTCAGAAACTCCAGATCATACTCAGATAAGTTTCAGAATTATTCCATGCTTGTGGAACACCCTCTTAAAGAACATTTTATACACCAGGAGCACTTGAGTACCTCAGCTGAATAGCCAATTAAAAAGGTTTTGCTAATCAGCACATCTTATAAGATCACCTCAGCTAAACTGAAATGCTGAAAGATTGGTTAATGCTAGAGAGACATTGACTGGTTCATGTTATGTTCATATCCCTTCACACAGCCAAACTACAATGCCGTCAGTGACATGGAGCAGCACTGTGTATTTTACTGACATGATGTTCATCAAACACCATTTCCAGTGATAAAGCTATCTCTGGTCACATCTGAAAATATACTCTTTCTGTGAAAAATTTGCTACAAAAAAAAATCATACAAGTAGTGTTTATTTTCATAAATGAGAAAACCCAAAACTAAAATCAAACCTAATTTCAAAACACCTTCATTTCTATATATCTGTACTTACTTCCCTTATAACTCCTTTTAGCTTTTTGAAAAGTAATATATCTTCTATTGTATTTTTTCCTTTTAATCAAGACAACATAAATGAATTTCAGCTGTCCATGTATCTGACTTTGAGCGATATATCCAGCTTCATATTGTGTGTTTTCTTCCTCTTCACCAGTAGCCATTCCAAAGATCATGGAGGACATTCTATGGAAAAAGGATATATTAAAAACATGTCAGAATCCAGCCTAACAGCATTTTTTCCCTTTATTCTATTTTTGCTTCCACTTTTCTCCCGTTTAATTTGATTCAATTATTTTTACAATGAATAATACAATGTCCATGCTTTAATTATATCATTACCTAATTAGGTTATTAGAAAAAGAAAGGTGCTATTTTTTAATTAAGATGAGAACACATATCTGTCTGAAATGAAGGGCAAAACGTATTCTACCCAGAGTGGTTAACCAGACTTTTATTGACCTTTTATTGACCTTCTAAGTACTACTGCATAATGTACAAGCTGTAAAGCGCATTTTGTTTCAAAACACTAATGCAATCACAAAACTCCTTCAAACTGAATTGAACAAATTGGCTCCAAATGAAACCAAAGCTGCTCTGTTCATACATGTTTCCAGACTTACAATATACTGCAGGTTTTGATACATACCTGGGAAGAAAATACATCTGACCTGGAAAATAGTATGACATTAAGAAGATGAAGACAGAAGAAAAACAAAAAAGTCTGTCTGTCTTCACTGCCTGAAAATAGGCAAACATATAAAACCAAAAGAAGTTATCTTGAGAATTAATTGGCTTTTTGTTATAGCTGCCCAGACTATACACATGAGACTATTTTATCTAACACAGTTGAGTTGCAGAAGTTAATAATTTCTGTAAATAGCTTTTTTTAAAAAAAAAAAAAAAGTCAAACCCAAATAATATATTTTAAAATTTCATCAGTAAAACTTCAGAAAAATAGGGTAAAGCATTGCTGAAAATTCAACATAACAGGGCAGTAATAAGAGGGCAGAAAGCAGATTAGGGTTAAAAAGTAAACACAGATTGGATGAAGACCTTAGAATATTGACCAATAACATGAATAAAATATATCCAGTTATTGGCCTGTGATGGGATGGGGGCTGGAGAGGAGAACAAAAAAAAACAGCCTTTTTCTGCCTTTGTTTCCTCAGCTCGGACCACCAAGGGGGCGGGGCAAAACCTGGCACTGGGCCAAGCCTTCCCCAGCGCCTAATTCGACCTCTGGTGAAGTTTGGGGGGGGGGGGCGCTGAGGGGATTTTGGGCAGAGCTGCTCTGCCCAGCACTGGCTGGGGTAGAGCAGCAAAAGCCCCCACTGCCCCCCCAGAAACGAAAAGGAGGCATTTTCCCTCCCCTTGCCTATGCCTGCCAGCCAGGGACAAGCTGTTGTGCCCTTTTTTCTCAGATTCCCATCAGCCCTCCTGCTCGGGAGACACTGGGAAAAGGGGCAGAAATTCTCCATTTCACACAGAACACTGTAAAAGGGTCGGCAAAGCCACCATTTTAGGCAGGGTGACATCGGCACATGTCAGGGAAGGACCCCTCCTCGGTGCTGCCTGGAAAGGGAACTCATCGTAATCCCGCAGCCCCTGCCTGCCCCTGCCAGCCTCCGACATCACCCGCTCACCGCTTCCATTCACCAAAACCCCCAGGGAGCACAGCACACCACAGATGCTGATGCCGCCTGGCTCCCGCAGATCCTGCGCCAGAGCTCCTGGTCCATGTGCCTCCCTCTTTCCAGCTCCCCTGTGCTTGGGTGTCCCCAGACCCTCTTGATCCCCAGATTGTGTGCCGAGGACCTTGTACCGCAGAGTTCTCCCTGAGTCAGGCCACCATCGTCGTGTTTGCACCTGGCTCCTGCTCCCCTCTGGGTCCCTCCCCCACCGACGCACGTGTCCGTCTTCTGGCTGGAAGGTGCAACTGCAACTCCTGCGCTCCCAAGCACCATGGACTACCTGGAGGAGCGCCACTGCAGCTCCTGCCCTCCTAGCACCTCACAGCTGCCCAACACTCAGGCGCACAGATACATATTGGTCCACCCATACACGTGTCCATACCCACATACTTTATAAAATTGTTGCTTTCTCTCTGTAGGCCTCTCATCCATTGTTATTGCCCCCTACTCTCCAGAACCAGGACATGGCCCCATTTGAACATTAGCAACTACAGACAAACAGTAACCAGCACTCCTTAGCAAATATCTCACACTAGCCATCAGGAAGGAATAATTAGTAGGTAGTTCGACCTTCACTATCTCACAGTCTTGTCCTAACCTGCCCTGCTGAGCTCTGGCTTCACAATTTAGACAAATATTTAAACTCAGAAATTAGTTTTTCATTATTCCATATGCAGTCCATTGAGTATATCTGGGATAAATACATTAAATTCTTGTTTTCCCAAAGCAGGGGAACGTTTGCTTTATATACAGGTATTCTCTTCCCTTTTTCTTTTTCCTATCAGCAAAATACAAGACCAGCATACATTATATATCAGCTTCTGTCATTAGGAGTTAACGACAGGTTATCCAGTCCTATTTGGCAAAAATTAATTTTGTGCAAGTGTTGTGTACAGTGCACTACATCTGTAGTTGGTCTTAAAGCATTTGATGTAAGTGGGTACAACCTGGTAACATATGGTTTAAGGCCTTTTTACATAACCTTCTTCTTGCTGATGCATTTTGAAAATAGCTCAAGGGGGACAATCTGGTTAGCTAGGAAGTATGTGCTGCAGTTTGATACAAATCCTCATGTTTACCCCTTGAGCACTAAGCAGTTTGATTTCCTGTCTATCTAGTGTTGATTAGTGTTGCAAACTGAATACAATGATAACTTGACATCGCAGAAAAAACTTTCAATCTAAAAGGGTTATTTATCCATATTCACTCTTTTTGCATGCTGATGTCTTTCCAACTCTCCCCACTTGTTCAGTTTTACTCATGTGACTTTAACAACAATAGTTCTGGGGCAGATGACCTTTAAAGGTATAAGAGAGGATTCCACTGTGCAATTTCACCTACCTGGCATCAAATGACAGGAGACATGAGAAATGGCTGTATGCAATTCTTCTACCTCTATCACACACAGCAAGCTGATCACATTTCTGTAGTTATTTGAGCCAGATTACCTATATTGATTCACTTATATAATGTGTAAATGACCAATTATATTCCAATAACTTTGACAACTTTTTAAATACCCTTTCTCACGTTGTATGGACTACTGGGTTTTTTACACTTTTTTTGTTTACACACTTAGTGTGCAACACTTGGTAATTTGGAAAATCACTAGGTTTTGGTATGAACTTTAAACTGTCTTGTTAGGGAATAGCAAACCTCTTTAGATTTGCTGTTACTAATATGCTGATGGGTATTAGATTATAGAACTTGTGGAATTCAAAGAGGCCTTGAAACCTTAGGTGCCAGAACAAGAATAACCTGAGCAGCATTTTGTACCAAGATCTGAATCCTTATAAATCAACAACCTATGCATAAGCCACTAACTCCATTTCTATTCACCTTGCATACTACCAGTAAAAATGAAGATTGCATTTGCTTTCATAGTCGGTCTTATTGAAGGCATGATGTGTTTCTCGTTTTTTGACTTTCTGGCTACCATTGTGAAGGCAATGAATGCATGTTCCCGTTAACAAATCCATAATTGCACAGTACACTGTAGATTTCAGATACAGTCTATACATTGTGATAACCAAATAAAGTCAAACATGAAGTCAGAATTGGTTGTACAGGGCCAATACAGCAGTAACATGGCACACAGTTGATTTGCAGGGTTGATGCATTTTTCCATGTGTTTGATACAAGTCTATTTCCTTTCAGTTTTGTGTGCAAGACTGGGCTGAAAAATTATAGGGCTTTTCAGGATTGTAATGTGTTTTTTATTGCATTATCATTTATAATTATAATAAAATTCATTACCAAAATGTTACTCTGATCGGAATTCCGTTACAATACAGGGATTTCCTCCTAGTCACAAATCCACATAGCACTCATATCCACTTCTAGTGTAATTCTTTAAATGTGCTCTTTTACAGGATTTTTTTAAATTAATCTTATCACTTCACACACTGTCCATCATAAAAAATATTAAGTTCTTCTCAGTAAGACCACCTAAGCTACCTCACAGGAAAATCAGAATGTCTAAAATTTTGAAGGCAATCAATCATTAAAGTAAAGGTTTCTAGCACCTACACTCACATTTTTTGGAAAGCAAACCATAATTAAGTTTCTCTGACTATCTTCAGAGAAGATAGTTCCTCAGTTTCCTCAGGATTAAAATAAAAGTGAGCATTTGTGCCTACTTCAAAAATCTGAAGAGCTAACAGCTGCAGACCTAGAGCAAGCAAGTGATTTCAGAAGAAAAGTGCCATCGATAAACAAGCTGTCACTAATAACAGCTGAGTTACAATACAAATATTGAAGTGCATTTGGAAACCTTTCTATAGAACAAATTCTAAATAGTTAATAACCTGAAGCTATACACCATACATAGACTGAAACCATTCTGTCCTTCCAGACATGAGTCATAACTTCTCCTGTGAGAGTTTTCCTGTAATGCCGTTTTGATGAATAATGAGATTTTGACTTGTATCCACACTTTAAAAACCTCTTAATCCTAATGTGGGTTAGTCTTTCATACAACAAAGGTGTGTTTCTGGCATCAAGATAATTATCTTGATCCAAAAACTTATTGGAGATAAAACAAAGGTACATTTTATCATACTTTTTGCAGCTTTATCAATGTCAATAAACTGCAGTTCCTTCCTTCTGCTATGACTTTATATAGGTTCACTATTTTGATGCAACAAATCATGTAAAAAGTCTGATGCAAAGATAAGTTTTTACCTTTTCTCCAGTAGAGATAAAGTTTAGTTACTGGCAGTTGATGCTACTAGGCCATAATGAAAAGCACCTCACATCTCACATGGATGGTATCTACAGACTACAGATGTGAAGAGACTTGTTAGAAACTACAGATGGTTTAAAAATTTGTATTCTTCTAAACTGATTCTTATGCATATTAGCTCACTAACTTAAGAACTGAAGAGTTCTCTAATGGCAGGTTGCTGCATAAGTTAGAAGCAACATCACAAACAGCAACTTTTCCCGAATTTTTCTCTTCTTTTTTTAAAAGAAAATATATCTTGAAATAAAAGAACTGATGAAAAATTAAAAAAAAAAGAAAAACACCAAAAAACTGTTTAAGAAAAAAATAGTGTATCAGTTGGGGCTCAAATCCAGCCTATGTGTATAATGACAATATAATGAGAGGACACAGCATTCAATGAACTGTGTTGTCTAACGTAATTCAGTTCTGTTTGTTAGGCTTACCTTACATTATCCATCACTTTTATTCATTGCTACTACCATCATGGTTTTTGTTTAAACCATAAAAATCAGGACTAAATTATTCTATTGCACCAACTCCCAATGTTGATATACTATTAGTAATGGTAACTTCACAGAAATTATTGCCTGTGTTTTAAGGTCTGCAGAATTACTACTAGTCACTAGAATTGTGCTCATGGTAATTAAAATAAAATAAATAAAATAAATTAAAAAGGGAATAAAATACTAAAAGCTGTTACATAACTCTGTAATATTATAGAAAATAAAAATTCTAGATAAATATTTTGGAAGTTGGCAGTGGAAATCACTAGCCAACAATACAGGTATAAAAAACCATTAGATAGTTTTGAATTCTGATTCATAAAAGTCCAAAAGGACTACAAATACATTTTCTCTCACAGAATAACATCCTAAAAGAGAGAGCTACAAAATGAGGAGCTACATAACAGTAGTGAATTGCTGACCCCAAAAGTATAGGAGCCCAGTCTTAGGGTGTGGGAATGAATCCCACAAATTTTCAATGTCCCCTGAAAGTTAATACTTCCTCAGCAAAAAAATGAAGCAAAAACCACAGAACTAAAAAAAAATAAAAGCAATGTCATTACTGGCCTTTTTTAAAAGGAAAGGTCTTCTACAAAGAAATGCCTAACTGACTGCAGAAGCAAGTCTAGCCCTCTGCATTTTCCCATGATCTGTTTATTGTCCTGCCAGACCTTTGCTGTTTGGGCATAGGGCTGCTCAGCAGATACTCTCCAACTGCCCTGATCACGTTATTGGATTTTCCTCATGTTCCTTTCTCCCATATCCCTCTCCCCAAATAATCGACCACCCATCTTTGCTTTATTTCCATTAGCATCCATTTGGCTGATTTTGCAACCCTGTTTAGTAATTTTAGCCTTTGTGACTCCCAGAAACCAGCAGCCCTCCACTGTCTTTTGAAGTTCTTCACTCAATGGTAGATCCAAGCACACATCTTTCACTGTCTTATAGTCCAGTAGTTTCTCCCATTGTTGTTTTACTGTTGTCTTACCTGATACAATCTCTTTGTGTAAATATAAATGTATTTTCTTTAAAATGCACAATATGAGACATGCTCTTATTAGACAACACTGGTAGGATGCCAAACTATAGGCTAAAGAATGTGGTTCCCCAAGAATTGTAAAAACTAGCTAATGAGGAGATAAGAAGTGATCATGCTGAAGAGAAATGACAGGTATAAGTCCTAACAGCAGGGTTTTTTTAAAAAAATAATTATTTTGGCACAAAAACTGTGCTAATGAAATTCAATGCTAGCACTGGCTGGGAGATAATGTTAATACACAGAAAAACTGGAATATCACAAAAGAACAGAAAGTCCTCTTGGATCAAAGTATAAGATAAAAGGACAGCATACAAAGTCATGCATGCAGAAGTAAAAAGGAATTTCTGCTATATGCTAGAAATAAGTTCTCCATATATAATTGGGTGACAATGTGACACTACAGTGTAATAAGGGCAAAAGCTATCAAGAGTGCTTTGGGATAAATGTTTCAAGTAGAAACACAGAAGTTATATGCACTAAAGGGATGCAGAAAAATGTTTATTACAGGCAGTTTGGGATAGTGATGTTCAAGAATGACAAGTTCAGCCTGAAGAAATTCAGGAAGGAGTATTGGGAGCAGGAGATGGCTGAAGAGTAGAGATTGTGAGAATCTGACTTAGGAGTATGATTGCTTTATACAGGTAACTCGGGGACATAATTGACAATGTGGGAAGAGAGCTGGTTAAACTAAGGGATGTAAACATACCATGGAGCATGGACCCATTAACAGGCTATGCTAAATAGAGGCTGGAAGCAAGAAGCTTTCTAGCTATTAGAAGAGTAAAACTCTAGAATAGCCTATTTCCACACGATCATAGCAACAGAAGCAAAATACATATTTTGTTACAGGAGGAGGCTGGAAAATGTCATGGACCATGGTTGTCTTTGGTGACAGTTTCACCTGAAATTGTGAATTTGTTAAAATAAATTCAGAATGGATAAAGCCTTATCTCCACTAGAATGCAACACAGCTATAAGACTGTGGACATGCACTACAATTTCATCCTTGTCAATGAAAGAAACAACTGCTTCCAACAGTTGGTATGAATGTCCCTATGCTGAAGTTATCACTCAAACCAGGCAAGCAGCTGAGCAGTCTGTGCAGGTGCTCCCCAAGTCATTGCAGGCAAAAACTGCCAGGTCACTTTAAATTCTCTCACTGACATACACTGGCCAATTTTGCCTGAAGCAATTTAGGGAATACTCATGAAAAATACTTTGCTGGCAGATCCAGGTGACTAGTAGCAAGATGTGGTAATTTCTTCCACCAACAAAACTGGATCAGAAACTTGACATTTTTCTGCATTTTGTTACATGGTATTACAAAACCATACAACTGCTTATTTTGAACCCAGTTATGTTGGTATAAACATATCTATGTTAATATAGTTCATTCCTAAATGCTCTATTCTACTGGGATACATAGTGATATAAATATTTCAGTGAAATATAGTATTTCTAATCTAAATGGCTATGCTGGGTTAAAAGTTATGTGTAGATGAAGCCTAGAAGATGCAGGCACTACCTATCTACTGTGTTGTTCTGATGAGATCAAAGTAATAGTAATCACATTACGCTGAAGTCCTGACACAATTAGCAAGCATGTTGAAATTTAAAATAATTCACTTTAGTGCCTCTGAAAGCTTTATTGTAGTTAGCAAGTGTTCGTTTTCTTAGTAATATAATTGGAGGAATGGAAAATTGCAGGTAATTGCTGTTTTTGTGACCTTGATCTTTTAGTAATGAAATTAATATAATTGCTACTATTTTGATTCCTACCCATTCATGGGCAGAGTCAAAGTTTTTGAGGATAGTGATAAGGGCAAAGGTGTTATTTTTTTTTCCTTTTTTTATTTTCTGCACCTCAGTTAGTATATGGAAAGTATTTCTTCTTCCACTGAATTTCTGTTTGGGGTTTGGGAGCTTGTCCCTTTAGTTTTCTGTATTCTAATTTCCCACATGGCTTGTAAATATTTACACAACACACACTGTTGACTATCTTGAAAACCAACATTATTAAAAATCTAAAAGGAAAATCAAATAATTTTGTTTAATGATAAGTATCTTTTAACTTCTACAGAAGCTTTTGAAAATTAAGAAATACCTCAGATACCAATTTCCTCAACAAGCTAAAAATGCCTCAAAGGGTGTGTGTGTGTGTGTATGTGTATTTTCACACTGAGAGTAAAAACTCTATGATGTTCATATCCACTGTTGGATACAGTCTAGTAGCATGGAAGACTCGGAAGAAAAAAAACCTTCAGCAAATTTCTAGGGAAGAGTTTAAAATAAGGACATGCAAATACTTCTCCAGAGCACTCTGATAGGCTTCAACAATTTCCATGTAGGACTTCTTCATCTACCTGTTTTTATATTTAGCTGTTCTTACAGGCTTTTTCTTCCATGAAACTCAGTTAATTCAGTTTTTCAACCTAAGTAAAAATTAATTCACTCAATGAGTTTCTGCCTCAAATACACACTTACTTTCTCTGTGACTTGAAAGTACCATGCCTTGTCCCCTAATTCTAAAGTCAGTGAGCAGATTTATCCAATGCACCTTCAGGACCCTATGGACCTCTGTGAGGTCCCTTTCCCCCATATGATATATGATAAAGAAGAACTAATGATGTGCGGTAACCGAAATCATAACAAAGCCTTGTTATGATTATAGTGTGTTTATTCTGCGCAGGGAGCAGGTTACAGACCCATTCCAAAGACCCGCTCCCTGAACACGTGATCCACCCAGGTCTATATACCCCTCCTGAGTGGCAGGTGTCACTCACTGCTGATTGGCCTCCCCATTCCAGGCCCTCCCCATCCTCTGCCCCATCCCGGGACCCAGAACCCCTTCCCCCTGAGGGGGCTGAGCTGCTGCCAACCATTGCCCCACTGCACGGAAACACGTTCCCCTCGAGGAGACCTTGAGATGTTATTCCAGCAGGCTGTTGTGATGTCTAGGTCTCGCTCTCTCTGCCTCCTTATCTGATGTTCCTGTCCAGTGCTTACATTGACTCTTCTCATGTTAGCCCTGTGTCTGACAGCAGACCCTCCCCAACCCCCCATAGGCACTACTCAGACCCCAAATAGATCCCTGGTCCCAGCTCACTAAAACCTCAGAATTCATGGTTTCTGACTTGCTCATAATGACAACATACCCACATCTGGACTCAACCACTTGGTATTTGGCTTTAAACTAATTTCTTTCCTTTTGTTTTCATTTTAGATTTCTGTTCATTTTATGTCCTGTCTCTTCAGGTTAAGTTTCTTTCATCTTCTTGACATTCTCATCTATTTCTCCATCACAGCAGCAAGAAGTAGTGCTGAGGTTCCAATCTGCTAGAACACTGATTCTCACAGACAGATCTCTTGGCCTTGGCTGTCAAGACTACGGGGTAAAGACTGTAATGGATATACCTTTTAATTATTGCAATCTATGTTTAGTTGAGTTTTCTGTTACAGGAATTACTATAACAGGAGGACCACATGTCCCATTTGGGGGAGTGGCCACGATAACCAAACCATATAAAAACACATACACTCAGACTCCATGTTTAGTCAACTTTCAGTCTCAAGACCTGACAACATGTAACCCTTGGAGGTCATTATTTTTCTAACTTTTCTTTCTTTCTCTCTTGTTTCTTCATCCTTTCTTTCTCTTCTTTACTCTTTTAATCTCTTTTCTTTCTCTTGTGGGTAACTTTAAACCAAAGGAACTTGCATTGTACTAAGCTAAGTTACTACTTGTTTTCAATGGAGTGGTTTGTGGACACTAAATTGTATGCAGTTAGTGTTTGTTAATGCTTTAGTGTAATGCTTTTCCTTGGTTATGTGTTATTTTTGTAAACCCTTGTATTGGATTTCTATGGCCAGGTTTTGGTAGTGGTGGGGCGGGCTATAGGGGAGGCTTCTTTGAGAAGCTATAGAAGCTTCGCTCTTGTCCAGCAGAATCAATGCCAGCTGGCTCCAGGATGGATACACTGTTGGCCAAAGCCAGGCCAATCAGGAGTGAAAGTAATGCCTCTGTGATGATTACTGAAAGAATTCCTTGGTTTGCTTTGCACATGTGAATGCCTTTTGCTTTACCTATTGAACTTTGCTCCACCTCATGAATTTTCTCACTTTTATTCTTTATTCTCTCCCCAGTCCTGCTGCTAGGGGAGGGAGCAAGTGGCTGTGTTGTACTGGTTCCTTGCTGGAGCTAAATCATGACAACTGGTAAAATTTACTTAAAGCCAGTTACTTGCCCCTTCCCTCTGCAAACTGATACTCCCACTAACAAAGAGCCTAGGAATATAATTTATTATTATTCCTCTCTTGATGAGTTTATACTGAAATGATTTCCTTATATATTGAGGACTTATAGGAGTATAATAGTATATAAGTGTGTATAAGAGTATCCTGTGGATATATTTAAGTAAGTGTATGTCTTTGTTCAATCTGAGTTTGTAATGTAAGCCAAGCCTCCCTCTCTGCAATAGCTTACTCACTGCATATGGAAAAGGCACAGAGAAAAGACAAGTGACCGAAAAGATAATTTTCTTCTACTTTTAAGTGGCAAATGGAAATTGTTTATTGAACAGATTGAAGGCTCTGAAAATATCTCAAGGACACACTCGCTGGAAGGGGAAGCATTTAAAAAAACCACATAGAATGGTAAAGATTTATAGAATTCCATCAAGGAAACAGTTAAAAGTAAACTAACTTTTCAAAATCAATGGTATTGCAAGCGACCATGTATTATTGTGTTGGCAGCCACATCCTTGCCTTCTTCTGGTCTTAGTTTCCACCTTGTCTCTGTTGAAAATCCCTAGAACTTGCTCAATCAAATATCAATACTTCTCTGCCCCTTTCCCCCTCCCATCAAGTCCTTGATTCAAACTTCTTGATTCAGAAGCTTTCTCAGCATCCTCTTTTCCCTGTGTTCCCTTGTTATTCCTCCTTGCTGCACTCCCCTCACTTGTAGTAAGGATGACATCTTTGTGGTTTTCTTCACTATTCTTCTTTCTATTACTGCTGTCATGTGGCATCAAATTCTACCATCCCCAAGTGAGTCAAGCAATCTCCTTCAGTACCTAACTAAGATAAAAAATGGTCCTTCCAGCTCCATAGACTCTTCTGAGACAACAGAAGAGATGTAAGGTTGGACTAAGACCTCCTATTTATATTTCGGTTTTTTTAAGAACATGCTGCAGAGCTGAGGTTGAATAGCACATGAATAGCATCTCTAAATTCCCAAAGTCTTCACTTGGTTTCTCAGCTCCCTTTGAAGAAGTAATCCTTCTGTTGATAATTATGGAAAACTTCCAAAAACCACTCTGAATTCAATGTGTGTTAAACAGCTGAAGAATTTGGTCCCAATGAGTGCAAGAAAGTCATAATTCTTCATGGATTTAGCACAGTAAAATCATATCATTAACAGTGGGATGAGATACAACCTGAGCCTTGGGATGACTGAACAGCACAGAAAATTCTTCAGCTTAAACAGACTTTGGATATACAGCTGTATTTCTCACGTGTGTATAGCAGCATACCCTCTTAAATCATGAGGGTTTATGACACACTACTGAACAAGCAGGTGAATCTACTGATCAGAATTGTTTTGCTGCTGCCATGTCACAGAAGAAAAAGCTCAAATTCTTTTGCTGCTGAAAACAGACAGAGAAAGACTGCACCAATTTTCAATTAATTCTAAGCTAAATAATGACGATAAGCAATGTGAATATTTTGTTTTTCATGTGGTTTAACCCCTGATGCAATTTTTGTTTAGTTGCAACATACCTCAGATAAGAATGCATAATTTAAGTTTTAGTAGTTGTACTTACATGTAGAGAAGTATACATGTGGGGTCTCTTTCTCTCCACCATATCAGCCATGGGAAATTTATTTATATTTTTTGTGCATCTGCTGCCTCAAAATGAGTATTTTTGTGCTCATTAGGGATACACCTTAATGAAAACGAACTTCTCCACTACTCTTAATCTTCAATTGTTCACTGTTTTTGTCTGGTACAAACCTTGCCCTGTCTATGTGCACATACCCAGCAGCGTCTTTTCAGACGATGGGAGAACAACATGTCAGATCCACCCCTGACAGCTCTATGAGCCCTGCACGTGCTGTTTGTTCAAGGTTGTATTCTTAACGTTTGCAGAAAAATACCAAGAAATGGCTTTTGAGAACCATGGAGCAAGGAGAAGGATATGATGTGGGTATAGTTGTGTGTCTAAATATGCAAAAAGAGTCAGAAAGGAACTGTTATCTTCATTAAACACTGAAAAGCTAGGCAAGTAAGCAAAAATTCTTAGGAACCTACAGATTACCTAGGTCCTATTTTGCTGTTAGAGATCATTGTCTGAGAGGACTAGGACTAGGTACTCTGTGTACCATTAACTTTTTGTATGACATTAGATGAACTATTTGCACATATTTTTAAGCATTCATCTGAATTAGCATATCAAAGTTCCTCCACTGAATTCTATCTCCTTTTGTATAAATACTACAACACTGCCATTTCTCAGGCTATAAAACACTGCCACCTTCAAAGCTGTTGCATGGTTGCCGTCAGGGCCCAGGCAGGGCCAAGATAAGAAGTGAGACAGACTCAAGATGCAGGGAGAGAGCAGCTTTTACTGGTGGTGTCCGACGATCCAAAGAGGAAATTCATAACAATCTCTCCAATTTTATAACCTCTAGTGCCCACCCCTTTCATCTATCCAACTAAACCCCATCTTACTACTATGCCCCTAAAACACCCAACAGGATGGTCCCTTGTTGCTTATCCCCACCCCTGTTAGCCCCCACTAGGCCTAGAAGCCCAGCTTTCTATGTTTTGGTCTAGCTACCTCTTTATCTATACAGAAGAATGCAAACGTGAAGGACAGGCCGTTTTCTACCCTTAATATTCTAAGTTACTCAGCTACCTAGCTATAGTGAAATCCCAAATATTAAGCATCCCCCTTATGGCATCAGCATAACTGGAGACAGGGGACCAGACATTCAGCTCTACCTCATATCCAGCTTAAATGCTTATCTTCAGAGTTAATCATCAAGCTATCCAAAAGAGCCTGACCTGCTAAGCTAGATGCTGTACAAAAACATGATAAAAAGCTAAACCTCCCTGGAGAGCAGGCAATATAAGCTGAAGGGTAAGAAATAAGCAAAAAAAAAATTTATGTGATAGAAAAGAAATCTACAGGTATGTGTGCAATCGCTACCTGTGCCATAAATGGTTTAGCATATCAACTACGTGGTTATTATAATATCTAGAATAGAAACAGCTGCCAACTAGCCATCTTCACTGCAGCTGTTTGTACGAGCTGTGGCATATTCTTCACAGAGTTGTATTTGCTCCTCACCTTCCTGCTTTTTACATTTTGCAAAATCAGAGTTCTCTGAGCATTTCAGTAACATACAGTATTATCATTCTTTATGCATCCAAACCCTTGCACACTTTAGCAAATGAAGCAGAGCCCTGCCTTGATGAGGTTTTGTTCTAAAACCTAACTAAAAGGTTTTGCTGATGCAATATTGTCTATTCTCTATTTGGTGCTTTGTTCATGATATTCAGAAATGTGGAAAACTTAACATTTCTGATGTTCTAAGAATATTCACCTTGAATCTAGGACAAATTTTTGGATCCTTATGTAATTAGAATCATGCTCTTAATCCACATTCACAAAGAGAATAAAATCCAAAAACATCAGAAAAATAAAAAAATTACAAAGGAAGGGGAAAAAAAGAAAAAGAAGGAAATAGAGAAAGAGGAGGAATTATTTAATTTTAATTAATTTGGTCATTCTTCATCTATGTGCTTGGCTTTCACTTATGACAATGCAAGGATGTGCAGAAAAATTACATAAGAATTTTACATGTAATTTATACTAATCAGAATACAATTTCACCTGAATAATAAGGATATCTTTCTTTGAGGAGAAACATATTTAATAAAACTCTATTACAAATACATTTAAAGTAAAAAAACCCATTTTAAACAACAAATTTGGTTCTATAAATCCAAGAATTAAATTGACTGTTGGAAAAAAAGAGGATATTCCAGCCACAAAATTCTCACTTTCAGCTTGATTATGCTACTTAAATTACATCTATCTACATTTTAATCCCTGCTTGGAAGTCTGCTTGTAGAATTAATAATTATGATCAAAACCCATAAAAGTCCATGCTAATGGTAAGATAAAGAACTTACTCCCACCACCTACAGTGAGAAGTTAATCTTCCTCAATGTCCTAATCTACTGACATTCAGGGTTTGATCTGAAATAAGGTCTTAATAATGAATAATCTGCTGAGCAGAAAATGGAAGCTAAAAGCAGGAGCTCCAAAGAATTAGCTATCTCTGATTTTCTGCAATTTTAAGACTGCTTCTCCAGTGCATTCCCCCTCCCACCAGAAAATACCAAGCCAAACTAAAAACCCACCTTTTTTTATAGCTGCTGCCACCTTAAGGATGCAAACAGCCAGAGCTGCAGTGCAATGGTGTCTGTCTGGCCACAACTTGTGCAGGTGTTATGCTGGTTTTGCCTGGGGTAGAGTAATTTTCTCATAGTAGCTGGTATGGGGACGTGTTTGGATTTGTGCAGGAAACAGTGTTGACAACACAGGGATGTTTTCATTACTGCTGATTGGTGCTCACACAAAGCCAAGGAATCTTCCCACCCCACCACCAAGTGATCTGGGAGAGTGCAAGAAATTGTAAGGTAACACAGCAGGGGCAGCTGACTCCAACTGACAACATGGATTTTCCATTTTATATGGCATCATGCTCAGCATATAAAACTGGGGAGAAAGTTGGCAGGGGAGCCACTGGTCAGAGAATGGCTGGGCATCAGTTAGTTGGTGTTGGTGGTGAACAATGATTTTCATTTGCATCACTTGTCTTTAAGGATTTTATTTCTCTCTCTTCATAATTTTCCTTTTCTTTATAATGTATTATTATTTATTTTATTTCAGTAATTGAACTGTTCTTATCTCAACCCATGGGTTTTCTCATTTTTACCTTTCCAGTTCTCTTCCCCACATTCCAGGAGGGTGAGGAGTGAGCAAGCAGCTGTGTGGTGCCTAGTTAATGGCTGGGCTTAAATTTTAACAAGATGCTGCTTGGTGTAAAGCTGCTACCTGCCATTTACTCCAACAATTCTTCAGTGGACAAGTGGTAGGAAAGCCAAGTCCCCTCCTTTAACATACAGTTGGGGAGTTTGAACTTAGTACATGTTAGAAGTCAGTTTCCTGCCTGTTCCTTTAACAAAGTTAATCTTTGTGCATATGTACTTCACAAAAAGGAGGGAGCACAGACAAATTACAAATAATACTTATTTACTTGTGTTTGAAATTTGCCACCAGAGAACAGTTGCTTGGGCTTAACAGATTGTCATGGTCTTACCACAAATTTAGCGATTTTGGACAAGAGATTCAGAGAGAAGCTACAAACACACCCCAAAATGAAGAAAACGCACAAATATCACAGTTTATTTTGCGCACACACAAAACCCGACAAATAAAGTGCAAACAAACAAACAAATTAAGTTTCCCAGGGCCCCTTTTGGGATGAGGACGCTCTGGAAATAGTGCTGGTCTCTCTCTCTCTGGGCCCCCCAGAGAGACGCCAGGGTAATTAGCAGAAGCATGTGGCTGGTCTGAGGACCCCCCCAGCAGCACAAGCTTCGTCCCATCTTTGACTGAAGGAGAGATACTCAAGAAAAAATTAGAAGCCGTGCGCGCGCCCCCTCCCTCCCCTTCCCAATAGCTCAGGGAGGGATTTAGTGCTGATGGAAGAAGAGATGT
>VYZS01034522.1:1387-23700 GCA_013400695.1 Neodrepanis coruscans
ATTTTCTGACCTTATGTATGTTTATATATGTATATACTTATATATACACACACCTTATAATTGAGGCCTTCCAGTTCCTGAGAGGAGCCTAAAAGAAAGATGGAGAGAGGCTATTTAAAAGGATATATAGAGATAGGAAAAGGGAGTGTGGCTTTAAACTGACAGAGGTCAAGGTTGGGATATTAGAAAGGTAGGATATTAGGAAGAAATTCTTCCCTGTGAGGATGGTGAGTCCCTGGCACACGTTTCCCAGAAAAGCTGTGGCTGCCCCATCCCTGAAAGTGTCCAAAGCCAGGCTGGAGCAACCTGGGATAGTGGAAGGTGTCCCTGCCCATGGCAGGGAGTTGGAATTGGATGATCTCTGGGGTCCCTTCCAATACGAGCCATTCTATGTGACTCCAGGATTCTATTCCATACCTCTGCCTGAGGGTCCCAGGACAGCACAACAAATAGGCCATTGCTCTGTAGGATCAACTGGGGCCACACAAAGCTGTCACAGTTCTGGGCCCTCATCTGTGTGCATGTCCCTTGAAAACTTCAGCCTCCAGCTCACATAACAATCCAGGTCAACTGGTGCAAGTCTCCTTTATAATCTTAGGGAATGTTGTTTTTTTCCCAATTTAACTTTACAATTTTTAATTAAGAATATAATGGATCCTCAGGCTTGGAGTACTTGCCAATATCAGGAAACACATTTCTGTGAGGTGCGTTGTTTCTGTATATATTGGCTCAATATACATTGGCATTCCAGGTGTTCATATCTAAAGCGCATAAGCTGGAGGCTTTTTTTCTTGTCTGTGGCCTATACTCAAACATCTGTCATCTTTTGAGTGACTTACTAAATGGCAACGTGCACCCTGTGGCTCTCAGTCCCTTTCCACAAGAAACCTGTAAAAGGAATTCAGAGACAGGAAAGGCGGTGAGCAGTGAAATCTCTAACCAGCTGACCTGGTAGTTCAGCCAAGTTTGTGTCCCTGGGAATCTTCAGCTGCAGAAGCAAGCTGATGGGAGGGAAACTGTTGGAATCCTGTAGTCTCACAAGATAGCCAAAGAACTCCCTGAATCCAAACTATGCAGGGTAAGAAAGTGAGATGTCTTTATAGGGGTTGATGGCTACAGGCACAATATGGTTATTCTTTGCCTAAAGTGTCAGAGATAGTTGAGGTTTCCTGCCACAAATCCCCTACCACTGAACGGCCTGTGTTGCACTCAGGTGCTGACAGAATGGCACAAAGGTTGAAAAAGAATCCAAAATTAGCCAAAAGTGATTAACAGCTCATTGTCCCTGCATGGAAAAATGGGTGAAAATGCAGTGTTTGCATTTGATTCATCACTAATTGAACCTGACCAACCAAACAAAATTTTTAGAAAGGTGAGAAGATATTCAATTCAAATAATTTTGCAATGATTTTTCAGATTTGGTTGTCTAATATAAGCTGCTTATATATGTATTTAGCAACCAACTGAAGTCAGTAGAAACCGATGTGTCTTTGTCTACTCTGAAAATCTCAAATATTAAATGTTGTTTAAGTACTTGACTTTAGATGTATAAACCCAAAAGGTAAGCCCTAGATCATTTGGCTTTTAGAGTCTACTAATATAAATCCATTGTTATTACTGGCACATCCTGAATCAGTTATGCCTATTTATGAACTATGCTTAGAGCCTGTAAAAATTAGATATTCGTATATATTTTTGCACTTACTAGAATGAAAAAAATGCTGTTTGAATGCAATTTTTTTTTAATGTATGGAGTCTGTGGTGCTGGCTGAATTAGAAATATTTTGCTTCTTGAGTATGGCAGGTACATGCATAAAAGTGCTTTCCAGAGCTCACAAGTGTCCTAATCAACCAGATGTCACAGCCTCTCTGTAGTGGTTATCCTGGATGAAATAAGGGGCTTCAGGCTGGCATTTTCCTTCATTCCACCAGTTGGATGTCAACAGTGGAACAGTGTCAGGATATTTCCACCACTGCTACCTTTGTTGAAGCTGTTCTGTGGATCCCATGCCCCAGTAAACATATGTTAAGAGTGGCTGAATAAGGCAACAAATGGAATTATATTACTGTGGTTGCTCTATTTTGAGGTTTAACAAGCTGCAAATGCCAACTGAAGAGGTTTTTCCTTCAGATGTGAACTCCCTCCAGGAAGATGCTCCATTTTGTAGTATTTTGGAGTAGGTCTCAGGAGATTGTATGTATACACCTTATAATTGCAGCCTTTCAGTACCTGAAAGGAGCCCAAAGGAAAGGTGGGGAGTGACTATTTACAAGGGCCTGGAGTAACAGGACAAGGGGTTATGGCTTTAAATTGAGAGAGAGCAGGTTTAGATTGGATATTAGGAAAAAAATCTTCCCTGTGAGGGTAGGGCGGCAGGTAGGTTGCCTAGAGAAGCCCTGGCTGCCCCATCAGTGGAAGGGTTCTTAGAAGGGAAGGATGGGAAGTCTCTTAGAAGGGACTTTTCTGAAAAGTCTGATTAGATGGACAAGCTCTTAGCTTCAAAAGCAGTTATAATCAAATTGAAAAGGTGGGATTTGCACCTTTCTGAAATTTGCCCCTGTTGTGGGTGTCTTTATCTTCTTCTACCTTCGAATTTTGAATGTATGGAAATAAAGATTCCCAACTGGCTAATTACTCATGTTACCTTATTGTTTGTTTCTTTTAAATACTGTTTTAATAAAATAGACAATGATCAAGCTTTATCCCTTGTAATGGGAACAAATAACTTCCATAGTGTTTCTCAGCACACATTTTTACCAAGGGCAACCACAAGTGCTGTTGGATGATGCCCCTGCCAGTGCTCCCAGCTTCTCTCCACACATAACTCACCTGTGTAATTACACCTGGCAGTGTCCAAACAAAATGGATTGAGCAAATATTTTTTATTTGTTGTCTAGGAGGAAGAAATAATGTTCACCTGATGTAAATATCCACATGGATATTAGACCTTTTTAGTTAAAAGAAAAAAAAGTTAATTCTACTTTAAACCATTTTTTATTCCAACCTCCAAAGTTCATTGTAACTTTTCATAGAGGAAATAATATATGCAGGTATATTTCTAAATTATTTTTAAGAAATAATTGAAAAATATTGTTTTAAAAGAGTCAGAAATATTTGAACTTCTACAACTTTTCAAAGGCTTAGCTTGTCTTGTCTCTCACTGTAGTGTGAGCCTCAAGTATGGCCAAAGTGTAAAAAGTCAGTGAAGTGAAATGACAAGAGTTGCTTTCTATCAAGGCAAGAATAGAGCTTATTTGCCCTTTCTCCTGTGTGCAGTGTAGATGGCAAGAGAATGTACTAGGCTGGGAGTGGGAGACAAGATGACAACTATTTCACAGGAAAAGAAGTTACTCCAGAAAAAGACCAAAAAAGGAAGCCAGAAATTGAAAGAATTTAGAAGAGCATGGAGAGATTTTTTTTTCTAATTTAATCATAGCTTTGTTTGCTGTCTTCACTCAAACTCTTCCCCTTTATGCTAGCAATATGGAGTACAAGGGAAAAAATCACTCTGGAATGGGAGACATGATTGGAAATAAAGAAAAGGGTGTGGAAGTGAGAAGACACCACATTTAGGGCACAGAATGTAGTTTAATTTATGTTCCAGAAACACACATGTATTTCCATAACAGATGTTTTTGGGTATCTAAGTTTGGGTGAAAGGGATGGGATGGTTGGTTATTTTGAGCACTTGTTATATTGCTATTACTAGATAACGACCCTGGATTATGCAGTTAAATATTAGAGTTGCCATGGTTGCTAGATGTATCTTATATTCTTAGCACTGGCTGGTTATCTCTTTTTCCTCCCCCAGACAATTCTAATATAACTCTTCAGAAAATATCATTTGATCACCACCTGGTTTAGGATCACTCCTTTTCTTTGCCATGGATATGATTTCTTTTCCTTCTTTTGCACATGTTACAGTAGACACAGACTCAGAGAATCATTAAGGTTGGAAAAGACCTTTAGGACATCCAGACCAACCATCAACCCAGCATCACCACCATGGTCACCATTAAACTGTGTCCTCAAATACCACATCTACATGGTTTTTTAACACCTCCGGGGATGGTGTTCCCACCACTTCCCTGGGCATCCCATTACAGTGCCTGACAACACTTTACAGAAAAAGTTTTTCCTCATATCGAATCTTAACCTCCTTTGGCACAATTTGAGGCCATTTCCTCTCATCCTTGGGAGAAGAGGTTCCACCCTCCTGTCAGGGAGTTGTACAGAGCAAAAAGGTCCCCCTTGAGCCTCCTTTTCTCCAGGCTGAGCCCTCCCATCTCCCTCAGCCGCTCCTGGTGCTCCACACCCTTCCCCATGTCCATTCCCTTCCCTGGACACACTCCAGCCCCTCAATGTCTTTTCTGCAGTGAGTCCCAGAACTGGACACAGGATTTGAGGTGTGGCCTCCCCAGTGCTCAGCACAGGGGGACAGTCACTGCCTGATCCTGCTGGCCACACTATTCCTGATCCTGGCCAGGATGATACTGGCCTTCTTGGCAAATGACATGCAGTGGAGATCTCTGCTTAACTTTGTGGGAGCCTTCCACATGCTTTAGCATGCTCTAGTGATAATAGGATTGTTCTAAGGTTCCAGCCTGGATGGTTTCTCAGCATGGAGTGTCTTTCCCAACACTACTAAGACAAGTAGGCTTCAGACTTACAGGTACTGCAGAAAAAAAAATGGCATAAACCTTAAGGGCAACCTTTTTAGCTCAGTAATTTTCCCATTCTAGACCTGATTTTTCATCATCTCCTGTGTATGAAAAATATACACTATTTGAAAAATAGTGGAAATTAAATTACAGATTTTCCAATACAAAGAGAGGGTTCCTGGTCTAGTGAAAGGTGTCCCTGGCCGTGGCAGGAGGATTGGTACTGGACGATCTTTAAGGCCCCTTCCAGCCCAAACTATCCTGTGATTCTCTGCCCTTTTATGTGTTGGTATCTGAGACATATTTTTATTTCCATTAAAACAGGCTGTCTCATTTTAAAAAATAATTAGTAGACTTTGAGCACACAAGTGCAGTCTCCTCAGACAGCAATTACCTGACAGGGTCTTATGATTCCTCCTGATGTGAAAGCCATGTCAAATGTGGGAAGAAAAAATGACCTTGTGGCCACCAGAACAGGCAGACACATATTAGCTGTGAAGAAATGTGTACTGCCACAGATGAGTGATCCTGAATACAAGGGGAAAAGACAAATCTGACTCCTTGTACTTTAGAAGCTGTTTTTGTGACCAGTTAATTTCTAAATACACTTATCTTCATGACTCATCTTCAGACTTATCTGCTTAATCTTTCACTTTTCTTGGTATTTATTAATTCTGAATATTAGTGTTAAGGAGCTCTGATCTCTGCATTAAGTCAGAAATTAAGGCCAGAACAAAAGAAATAATTTCCCTAAGACCATGCTGTGTTTTTCTCCTGCTCTGGCATGGCTTGTGGTTTATTGGTTTATAATGCAAATCACACTAATGTTCCCTTACCTCACAAATCCCTCCCCAAAAAAGAACACTTAGAGTGTCCATTACAGGTTGTCTCAAAGCTTTGAGCACCTCAGCACTAGTTTAGAAAATATCTTATCAATGCTGTTAATATTTAAACTTGGGGTAGCCATTAACAGAAAACTTAGATTACACAGGCCTAGATCTATTTATTAAGCATCCATAACAAAGGCTAGATGGTGCAAGAGCTTAGTATGGTGTTCTTTAACCTCTGGAAGTTAAGTTCAAATCGTGGATTAGATCAGAAGCAAATGTTAGTTACTGTCCTCATCCTTTTGTGAGCTTCATAAACTACACCATTCATAACATTTAGCAATTCCCTGGTACTCTAATTTTAGATCCATGGCAGGCTGACATTATTTGCCTGAAACATCACCCTACCCTGTAAACAGGTGTTGATCCTGATGGGAAGGGAGTAAGTAGGTTGTGCTGACTCAGAAGTGGGCAATTTTACTATCTCAGTGCGAGGAAACTGTATTCTGTGAGGGAGGTCCTACAGTGTGGACTACAGCAATGAGTATATTTTTATTTTAGTGCATTTATATTTTGTTGAATAGCAAAGTTAAATCCCAGGGGTGGGGAAAAAGGTTATCTATCTTGCTTGAATATTACTGGAGAGCAGCATGAAAGCCATGCCTGCAGAGAGTCTCCTCTTATCAAATCAGGGTTGACACTCATTAACAGAGCTGTCTGAGTTTGCACATTGTCTGTCTGTGCCACTCCTGGCTCAAGTCCAAAGGGAATAGCTAGTACCGTTCTTTTTCAAGTACTAAAAGTCCCTGCAGAAAACGTTTAACTGCTTTGAAGATGCTGATTATTTATTAGTGTGTTCCCTGCATCTCCCTTTAAGAAGCTCATAAGTGTAAGAAAAGACAAGAAAGAACAATTCATAATTCATTTGTTTGGACACTTCTGCTTTAACAGTCTGTAATTTGAAAGAGCTTAATATAATCCTTCACTCCAGCATTGCACCAGAGAATAACTGCAAAGAAATATTGATGAAGCTCTCTTTTGGTCTCCAGAGACAAAAGTCTTCCAGAGGAAGCCCTCAGAGACTGAAGAGATTAAAGACTTTTAAAACCTCATTTCTAAATGTAATTCTTATTCTCTTAAGCACACATGCAATTACTCTGTCCCATTAATATAAGCTATTTAGTAAGATTATCTTGGCCCCCCTGAAAATTGGTTGATCTAGCATGGCCCAAACAAAGAGAAATGAACCTGTTAGTGGCTTGCTGCTTTTAAAATTTTTAGAATCATGTTATGTCAAATGTAAACAGTATTCTGCTGAGCAAAAATCTGCTCTTAATGTTTGCTCTTCAAGGGGCTGATTGAATACACCTTTCACGTGTTGAAAGGGAAGAGAGGCTTAGGTGCAGCACAGCTGCTCTGCATTACCTCAGTGGTATAAAACAGAGCCAACAGATTAGTTGGGAGAAATGGTTGTGCTAAGGGTCTCTTCTAACTTGTGGCTCCTTGAGCTGCAGTAACTCTGGAAATGGTTGGCTAAACCATGGGCAAACTCTGCTACCACTGAAAGCTCTAGTAAAGAGAGAGGAAGGTCAAATTAATCCTGAAAGAAGGCCAGACAGAAGTGTTCTTCAAAGCCTGGGCGCTTACACTGTTGCTGCTCTAAGTAGTGCCTTTGCAGCTACAAGTGATCAGCAAATACAGAAATGTTATCTTTCCATGAATGCTCTGACCTGTGGGAATAGAATTCCTGATCTGTAGGAATTTCCTGTCTTAAGGCACAAACTAGCCTGACAAGAGGGCTCCTTTCAGGACTGCAGGGAAAGCCTTTCCGCTTTGAAGGCACTGTCATCTTCCCACTGGTGATCTACAAGCATTGTTTTGACACGACTGAGAAATAAAGTCACAGGGCTATGAGCAGTTAAAGATTAACTAATCTCTGAGATAGAATGATCAAAAGAACTGGGAAGTTTTAAGAAGAGACTTCCTGTAGCAGGGATGAATTTTTGACTTAAAGGAAAAAAAAAAAACCACAGAGGCCAGGCTGGCCTGCTGGATTACTTAAGTGGAGAGCAAATAGTAATTCACCAAGCCTGGGAGTTACTCCTGCCTTCAGTGTGTTTTAAGACCTCTTTTATCTTAACTTGTGCTGAGGTAATTTCAGTTGATACTTTACAGAAGACACCAGCTCTGGGAATACAGGACACTGTGTTATTCCACCCAGAAACCACAGCTTTGAATCCACGTGTACCTGCTCTTAAGAGGACCAGGAGGGGTCAGATTTGCAGCTCTGTTGCTCTTCCTCAGGAGCAGAGCTAAGGTCTGAGCCTAAACCCATCATAGAAACAATATATGTAGTTCAGATTGATGTGCCTAGTGTTTACTAGAATTGTTTTTAGCAGGGAAAAGGAATCCAGGCTGACTTCACAGAAATGACTGATAAATCTAAACAACACAACAAAAAAACCTCACTCTCTTTCAATTACATTTGGTATTGAGAGAAAAATAATTTTTTATTCTTCTGGTAAAGTATTAGCAAGCTATCTTCGGGAACTTGGTTCTCCATCATGATCTGCATGTTCAACTCTTACTCATGTTGGGGATCACAGAATCATACAGTCATAAAATGGTTTGGATGGAGGGGGACATTAAAGATCATCCAGTTCCACCCCCCTGCCATGGGCAGGGACACCTCCCACTATCCCAGGTTGGTCCAAGCCCCATCCAACCTGGCCTTGGATGCTCCAGGGATGGACCAGTCACAGTTTCTCTGGGCAACCTGTGCCAGGGCCTCAAGTCCCTCACACGGGAAAATTTCTTCCCAGTATCTGATGTAACCCTGCTCTCTTTCAGACAAAGCCTTTCCCTTGTCCTGTCACCCTTATGAGGAGTCCTTCTCCAGCTCTCTTGGAACCCCATTGGGCACTGAAAGGGGTTCTAAGGTCTCCCTGAAGCCTCTTCTTCTCCAGGCTGAACAGCCTCACATACAGATACTTGAAACCAGCTTTTTGTGGGCTTGGTCACTGAACAGCAGACCTATCAGAGAATTTGGGAGTTTCATCTTTTCAAGGGGAAAGAGGATTCTAACTAATTTAATTTTCTAGGCCTTTGTTACCCACAAGCTTGAGTAATGCCATGCCAACCACCAACACTCCAGCTTTGACCTAACACACAACAACAAACTTTTTCATGCTGCAATTTTTAATATTTGGGGGTTTTTGTTTTTTTTTTTTCGTAATTGTCAGAAAGGAGCTGATTGCCAGGCTGGAACAAGTGGAAAAAGAAAGCATGGATGCTGCTGAGCTGGCTAAGGAGTACGCAGAGCTGACAGAGGAGAACCGAACACTGAAACTGGCCCAGACACAGTGCGTGGAGCAACTGGAAAAGCTCAGGATACAGTACCAAAAAAGACAGGGCTCCTCATAACTCCCAGCTGGTGTGAGGCTGTTCATAAATGATTGGTCCTGTGCTGGAAAGAGATTTTAAAATAAAGATCTGTTTCATATGTTATAATACTTTACTACAGATATGGAGTATGTAGGAGTCTATATTTGATTTAATGCTTGCCAGCCAGTAGCTTAATATAATGGATATTTCATCCATTATATAATGGATGTTTTATTTCAAGTAACATAATTGAAGCTAATCTATCCCCATTATATGTTCTAGTAGATCAGGTTTCTTTTCTAAACATATTTCTGCCAATTTAAGAAGATATGGACACACTAGAAAATTATATAAACAGTTTCTGTGTTGGAAATTTGGATCATACTAAGGCATACAGTAGGGACAATGTTAATATATGGAATACATGTATGTTAAATTTAGTTTGGTGAAGATTTAATTATTTTCCTCATGCCTAAAGTGTTTGGAAGTTATCTTAAAACAGATCTTACTGGTAAAAACTACACTTCATTATCCCATCTCAACTTCACATTGTTGTACAAAATCTGAAAAATTGCACATGAAAAATTGAAGTAACATAATTATTTTTTCTCAAATGAGTGTACTGCCAGTAATAATTAGCAAGTTATGAAAATTAAAAAAAAAAACAGATTAAATCAAACTTTTCTTCCTTGAGTGTAAAGATAGCTTGAGAGTCTTGTACTTGATGCTCTTGTATTTTTTGTCATGCCAGAAATGAAAAATTAATATAAGAATCATAATTTCAACTGAGAATATGTCAGTAAAAGTGCTGTGAGA
Source organism: Neodrepanis coruscans (assembly GCA_013400695.1). Classification (NCBI taxonomy): domain Eukaryota; kingdom Metazoa; phylum Chordata; class Aves; order Passeriformes; family Philepittidae; genus Neodrepanis; species Neodrepanis coruscans. Next base: position 11,077 of record VYZS01034522.1, read on the forward strand.
ATATTTTGTTCTTATTTTCCAGTCTGTTTTGAAACATAAGTAGCTGTAAGTGGGGACAGGAGTTCTGTGATATAAAATGAAAGTAAAATGTCAGTTTTCCTTGCTCTATTTATCCCTGTATTTTCCTAGAGCAACTGAAAATTCTTTGTTATACTTCCGTTTCTATTCATTCAGCAGGTGGGTTTTTTTCATTAAAAGTGGATCTAGAAAAGCCATTTTATTTTCTGAATGTTCTCAAATCACCTTGTATTTTTAACTCTGCTTGACAGATGCAGCTTGTTACATCTTCATGAGGTCAGAATTCAACTCAACATATTATTACTACTGAAATGTGTCTTAGTAGTTGAAAACTATGAGCTTAAGATTTCCTACAGGACTTTAGCTTTGATTATTATCATTAACCTATTGTAGAAATGGAATTTTACGTTAATGAGAATAATTCCTGGCAGCAAGTGCAGAGACACAATGGGGAATCACCACTCCCAAGACATGTGCTTTCTGCTGGGATGCTCCATGGGCAGTGCAACACTGTGTTTATCCCTCTTTCCTTGTTTCCTGAGGATCAGATTTTCACTGTATCTTGTGAAATTTGAAGAGGAAAAAAAAGAATAACATAATTAATAAAACCCAGTTGGAATATCGGGCCAGGGAATGCCAGAAAAGCCTTATTTGAGTTTTGCACTAATGGGAAACTTACCTTGAACAGAACACCAAGACTTTGCTTTGAGCACAGAACACTGTACTTTTTTGTGTGTGTGTGTCTGTATTTATGTGTATTAACAATAGCATTCTCATTTTCAAATTAATTTGTCATTTTAGTCATTTTTCCATGCTTTGAGAACATCATCCAATCTGGTGATTTCTGAGAATTCACTGAAAACTCTACAAAGAGCTTAAAATTATTTCATTGACAGAATGGGTTTGGATGCAAATGGATCAGACAGCAGACCTTTACTTACAGATGACTGTGTTCACTTTGAAATGTTCTATTTAAGTGCAGCCATTATGCTTCAGATATCAGGATAATAACAGATCATACACTGGAAGAAAGACCTGAGAGAGAGCCACACAGTCAGATGGAGAATGAAAGCTGAGCCTTATTTGGGACATGCAGCACTTTGAGAGGAGCCAGGTAATATGTTTTTTCTACCTTGTAGATACTGACCAGTATGGAATTCTTCAGGAAGCATTTTTACAGGTCTGCAGACACCCAATTTGTGATGTGGTTCAGCCACCAGCCTGGATAAATATGAAGCTCTTAAACCATCCCAAACTAATTGAAGTCAAGAGATTTTTGTGTAATCTTGAACATGAATTTTCCTCCTGCTTTTAGTTATGGTGGAAGTAAAAAGTAAAGGCCTTGTATGGATTTATTTGCCTGCTAGCATGGATTCCCAAGTGCCTGAGAGCAGTGATTCAGAGAAATTGTATCGCAATACAAATGACAAAAACTGATATAGAAGTACCAAGGAAGGAAAATTAAAGTATCTCATGAAAACTATTTTTAAAAGAAAAAATAGAAGAGGATATTGGATTCTAAGACAGGAGGGTAAAGAAATATTATTTTCCAAAAATATTCATAGGCAAGTTAAATAAAAATGCAGCAAAGTCAACACAACTCAGAAAATCATTCAGGTATTGCAAGGTGTAAAGGTGGCCATAACAGCCTTCTGAAGGGTAACTGCTGTATCTATCATCCAGCCCTTGATTTTCTTATCATGTGCATAATAGTGGGAAACATTTTCATATCAGCAGATCTCCAATTTTGACATGCTGAGGTTATTTTTTCTCTAAATACCATGGAGCTCCGCTGAATAAATAGCCAAAATTAAGCTTTTTAATAAAACATTTGTCATATTGATCCTGCATTTTCCAAGTAGACAATATGATTTGGGTCCTGGAATTTAAGGTCTGCAAGTTAGGTCCACTGTAAGTATCACACTGTAAAAAAAAAAGTTTGGTCCAATTATTTCAAAAATGGTTTTACATCATATGTCACCCAAGAATTTAGAATCCTCTTTCAGCTTTTGGGATCAACTGCCAGTGAAATGTTCAGTTTTCAATTAACTTCTGACTACAGCCTGTGAGAACTGCAGTTGTATTCAGCAAAACAAGGGTACAGTCTGAGGCTCTTGCTGCCAATTCACCAGTAGTCAGGGGGCAAGGAAAAGCAAACAAACTGGATTTCTTACTATTACTCAGGTTATTCAGGTTGGCAAAAGTAGTTTGACACTACAGTGCTTGGAGCCACTGAAGAAACAGTGAAGTACATGGGGTTTTAAATAAAAACAAGGCCTGTGCTTTGCATTTCATATCACTGTTAACTAACTAACTTCCAGCGTCATGAATGCTGAACAAGCTCAGTTTAAGTCTTCCAGTTAGCAAGGATATGACTCATGTGGTCTTGAAACAGCCAGAGGCTGGGGCTATTTGACACTTGCAAAGTCTGGAAGATAAGGTTTAGATTGGGCAGCTTTTTTTTTATTTTTGTCTTTTAAAGTTGGATTATATTTATTCTGGCTGGTTTTGTAAATTAATGACCTCTCCCCCCAGAGGCTTTATTGTGACCTTTGTGAGTGCTGCATGTTGTTAGCAGTGGGTACAAACAGGCAAGGGTGAGACAGAGAGGTGTTCTCAGCCTTCCTTTCGGGTCTGTGGTCCTGCCTCTGTCCCTTTGCTGCTCCATCTCACATCTCACAGACCACCTTGCACAAACAAGCTGGTCACAGCCTTAGTCGTGGAGGCACTTGGAGTTTTTCCCCTCGTAAAATTCCTTGCTTGTTAAACTCATAAAGTAGAAGTGTCTAAAGGAGACTTGTCTGGAGGAGCCTCGGTGGTGGGTGCAAAATGTGAAATGTTGGAAGCAGAGAGCTGCAGGGAAAGGAAGTTTGGTCCAGGCAATGATGTAGCAATGATGTAGGAGTGCTGGCCCTATCCAGCAGGGTTGTGAGGAGAGTTGACAAAACCTGGGTACTGGCATGACTTTCCTTCCCATCCTCATGCTTCCACAGTCATACTGTAATGGTTTGGGTTAAANGTGCACCCACAGTACTGAGGGTCTTGTGGAGTGTTGTGGCATGGATAATATGTTGATGATATGTTGATATACATATCCATGGAAAAACCCATGATGAAACTATTAGCTGTCTTCATGACTGGTCTGAAAGTTGTGCAGAAATGAAGGACTAGGACTATTGCAAGTACTAAAAATCTGGGCCCTCTTGCCCATCCTGATGGACTTCTCTGGGACAAGACAAGACACTGTGACTGCACGACTGCACCACAATGCATATTAAGGAGAGGGGGAAAGTAGCAAAGTGGAATTAGAGGGGCAGCCTCAACTCTGCCTTTTCCCCCACCGTGTGCCTTGGTTTTGCCATGTTAAACTGGGAATAGCAAGGTGGTCCTTCAGAAGCACATCAACGCCACTGCAGGGCTGATGCTTGAAATTAAGAGAAGTAGGTTATGGTAAAGAAGTAGAAAGAAAAAAATCTACCTTGCCTTGGATAGTGCCTGTTACCTCTATGTTCTTCAGTGCTCCCTACAAGGGATGTCATGTGTTACTCATGCCCATATGAATGAAAGAGTCATCTTTCACAAACCATTCACAAATCACTGTTACCCTGGGCCCGGGCCTCCTACATGGTGGTTCCCATTGTGGAAGGCACACATGAGTCACTCTGCTGTTCTACACACCAACCATCAGTTCCCCCTTCCAAACCTCAGTTCCTTCAGTCCCCTCTAACCACAACCCCTGCATGTGCGCTCCAAACTCACGGGGCAGCACCAGCCTAGAGCTCAGACCCAGTGGACCCATCACGACATGGTCTGGTGATCACCGTGTGCTTGAGATGGTTTCCAAACGTTGCAGTTCACATGATGTTTCGTTAAGTGGGTGCTGGAATGTGGCAGCAAGGTATTCCACCAGCCTGCAGGTGCCAGCTGTGAGAGATTCTTGGTTTCTCTGAACTGCTTAAAAAAAATCCCAGAGTGGGTGGCCTGAGAATTTAGTTATTTGCCCAAATCCTACACTAAATTTTAATACAGAAATTAGGGAAATGAAATGAGGATGTGTGTGCTGATGTAACAAATGTGCAGCCAGATGCCAAACTGTGCTTTGAGGGCTCAGAATGAGTAAAGTGATATGAGAACTGTAAGTGATGGAAAGGAAGTAAGTACAGCTAGGAAGAGGAACTGGCAAGTCAGCTGTTGCTTTATCTGCTTGCTTTCTTGCTGTTTATGGCCCACACCAGTGGGATGTACAGGTTGTTGTCCTAAGCTCAACATTAAGAAGCTTTTTTTGGGGATCTTTCCCAGGGCTTTTCCAAGCCTAGCTTACACTAACATTTTATACTGGAATATTTACTTCATTAAGTAAATGTTTTTCCCAGTTATGTTCAGTGTCAACAGGGCTATGTCATGTGATACAGATCCTCAGAGTGCTGCAGATTGTTCTTCTATGGAAAGAGGAATAACCAGTATCAGGATATGACTCTGTTCTGCTGACAAAGAATCATAGAATATCTGGAGTTGATAGAGTCCCATAAGGATCACTGAGCCCAATTCCATGCCCTCTGCTGTATTTGCATTGAAGATAAATAAAAACTTGATAAATAGCCTATGTAGAGTACAATCTACACTGAATCCAGGGATCTTCAGTACTGAAATAACTGCATCCCCACTGATGGGCTGTTGCTGCTTTCATTGCACAAGTCATTTCATCACAGAGCTCTCCCCAGCTTGTTCCTTTGACTGTCACATTTCTCAGCTGTGCATGGAGTAAGTCGATGACTCTGAATTTTTTTAAGAGTAGCCAGAAGAAAATGCATCATTTAACAACATTACCTGCTAAGAACCTTGACTGCCTCATTGTCAGAATCTTTTTTACTTGTGTTCTGCAAGTATGTCAGTATATATGTTTGCTGATCAGATGTCAGTGCAAAAAAATGTAAGTGTTAATATCCCTGAAAGACACATTCAAGCACACTCCTGTTAATGCTGTTCTAAATACTAGGCTTATTCAGGGTGTTCCTTCCCTTCTGTGAAAGAAAAAGCCAACTACTCAGATATGAAGTAGTACCTCTAGATGAAGTTATTAGTGCCAAGAATGCAAACATTTCCTTTTGAAATAATTTCAAAAAAAGGAGTATTATTTCAAGGGAAAAATCCCCCACCCACATTACAGTTCCCAGCTAATACAAATTACTTCCAGCTATGCACTAACTACTAAAAATGTCCTTAAATCTATTTATAATATTTTAAATAGCTCTCATTAATTTACATTGGTAAAAGATACCATTACATTTGACTGTCTGAGCTCCCTCTGGTGGGTAATGGGACATTATTACTGCAAAGCAGAGATAGTTCAAAAAATGTTTTGTATGTACAATTATATTGGTCCACGTGGAGTTTCATTTATTTGTTTATAGCTAAAAATTCTTTATATAACTAGGTGCAGGGTTAGGGTGCAGAATACTACTTTATCACCATCTGATCACATCTGACAATACCAAAAGAGTGATTTCCAATATTTTAAAAATACAAGAGGTACTTGCACAGAGGTGTAGTTTTCAACACCTTGAACAGCAGCTAACAGAAGCAATCGAGTTAAATGAGTTATGGCATCATGCAGAAGCTGGAAGAGTTCATAATTACCAGATAATACTGACCAACTGCAGGCACCTTGCAGTACTTATTTAATGGTACAAAAACTGGGAGTCAGAGATGCTTTAAATAACACAGTGCAGAACAGCTGGGGAACATGCTTCTTTTTTGCTGGCAAATTTTAAGATGCCTCAAATCTCATACTGCCTGGTATTCATGAGTGACACATTTCTAAAAGAAAACACAAGTGTTACCTTCCTATTTTTCTCTTTGCATTTAGGTTAAAGTAATCTGAATACAGGAAGTGTCAAGCTTCAGAAGAGTGCCCTAATCCATGGGCAGTGTTCCAGCCACAGGTCGAGTTTCAATGAACCGAAGTGGTTGTGCTGGAATATTAGGATTGTTTTACCAGTCATGAATTTAGTGGCTCCTGCACATCCCACAGTCTATTTGAACAACCATGCTTTTGGAAAATTCAGGTTCCTAGAATATTCTGAAAGGCAAAAGAGCAGAAAAATTGTGCTGCTAAGTTTGGGTTTCTGCTTTAGTTGCTTCAGAGGTTTGTGTTTTGTGATCTGGCTGAAACATGGCAAGTGACAGAATTCTAGTTACACTGTTTTTAAAGGTGAGACAGGAAGAAAAAAAGGAAACATAAGCAGGATTTTACCAAAGTGGACACCATTTTTACTGGCAGTTTTTGATATCTTTGTATCTCATGAGTGTGACTATGCAGTGTTTTCAGACATTTATGATATTCTCCTAATCCTGTAATTTTTCTTCAAGGGACCTTTAACTCATGCTTTGGCTGCCTGAGTACGTCTACCACTGTATTACTGTCCAAAAGGGAATCATCACTGGATGTTTACCATGAGAAAATGGCATTTAAAAGTGCTTAATATTAATTTTGAAACGAGGGCGTCCACACCTGAACAAGCAAGCCTGCCTGCTAAGACGTCAGCAACGCCAAAAAGGCACCACATGGTAAACTGGATTTAGGCTCTGGTTCAACACAGCACTTACTGTGGAGCACTGTGGCCACATCAAACAAATCTGCTGAACATAGACCTAAGTTGAAGCAATCAGTACTTCCCACTGTTTTGCCAATAGGACCATTCAAAGTAGGTTTACTCATGCACTGAAGTGTTCTGCTGGACTGAGGCCAGAAGAGACCAGCTTGAAACTTGACTGTTAAAGGTTGGTTGGGGTTTAATTACATGCCTGGAGTGTTCCAACAGCACCCTGCAACAGGACCTTTCCAAGGAGCTGTCTGTCAGTGGGCTAAGGAGTTCCTCCCAGCATCTCATAGCAGGGAGGACCTTCATGCTGTGAGGTGTATAAAAACCCAGGTGCCTGGGTTTAGGTCCAGCTGCAGCTCCCACATGCTTGTAATGCAGAAGTAATAAAGAAAACATTCTCTTTTGTCATTCCTGGTAAGCACATTTGTTCCCACTCACACAACTGCAGCCACGCCAACCCATCTGAAATGACTCAGTGGGGTCATTTTATGAAACTATATGAGTTTCAAAATAATAAAACAAAACAAAAAACAAAAAAAGGCAAGCAAACACAGAAGAAATGTCAAATATTTACAAAGCACTTAGCATTTAGAAATGGCCTTTAACTGGAAGACTAATACTGTAATACTATTAACAAATTTTAGAAATACTCCTCTTGCTTTTCTGTGTAAAAAATGTAGCAGAAATACTGAACTAGGACAAAAATGCCACAAGTGTCTATCAGATAGGTCCCATTCCTTCTTTCCTCTCCCTTCACATACACCTCCCTGTAATTCCTGCAAAAGGAGTTGTCAGCTACTTCAAAGATGAGACAGAGAAATAAAATGTTTCCCACAGTTGTGGCATCCTTTTCTCAGAGAAAGTCCCCTCTGCTTTTGACGTAGGAACTGGGGAGAGGAGGAGTGTTTGTGTTAATGGTGGGTTCTCTGCCCTCCATATGAACCCCTGCTCGAATTTGGGTGTATAATAAGCAAATGCGATTTTCAGTTTGCATGGAGTAAGTAGAGTTGTAGAGCTGAAGTATTTCCCAGCTGGACTTACTCTGTAACCCAAGAGCTTGGATGCGTTGGCAAGGATTCAGCACATGGATCTCTCTCCCCCACAAATGCTCACTCCAGACAGGCATATGTGACCACAGACAGCTTTGCTTGTGATTTCATCTCGCAATTGGACTCTCCCATGCTGTCAGTGCCATTCCTTTTGTCTTTGTAAATTGTGAAGGAGGAAGGCATCAAGTTCAAATACAAAATAATCAAACATCTGGACCCAGGAAGGAAGAAGATTCTGCCTTTAAATTCAGCTACAACCTGTTGCTACTTTTCTTATTTTCTTTATTATCACTAATCTCTACTAATCAAAACCAAAGCTTTGACTTTTTTGTCTTTTTCCCTTCCCCTCCCCATCCTCTTTCCTTTTCATTTTCCCTTTTTTTTTTCCTTTTCTTCTTTCTCCTTAGTCTCTTTAAAACAAATGCTTACAGCAGATAAGGAACTTTGAGTGCCTTCATAAGATATCAGATAGTCAGTGAGCTCAGACCTACCATGATATGTACAGCTGAACAAAAAACAAATTATTATTTCAGCGTGTTTTTAAGCATTTTGATGTTTTTGTTGGATGATGTGTTTTCCTTTTTCAAGAGCAGGATTTACTTAATATCTCTGAAGCAAGCAGAGGATTTATGAAGCACATCATCTGTAGTTAGGCTCAGCCTTACTGGTGCATCACTGAGGACTTTTACTTAAAAACAAACAAAGAAGTACTTCCAGTCCCATCTAGTTATTTATTAAACACATTTCTAAGTACCATTTTAGTGACAAGAGTCAATGCCAGCTAAAAGATGAAGTTAGGATAAGTCCACAGTGGGCTTAGGTTGTTCACTGTAAAGCTTAAGTCAAATTTTCAAAACTAAGTAGTGTTTGTATAAGCAGGGTGGCCAAGTCTTTTGGGGCTCCATTCTCAGGGACTGGGTAATAGGACTTTCTGAATAGCTTTTTCTTTTTTTTTTAAATAAATTGAAACTGAAGTGTCCCATCAAGCCATTCCTCACTTTTGAAAATTAAGACTGTATGAAGAGCTCCTGCGGCACCTGTGACAGGATAACTATATTCCAGAAGAATATGAACTTTTTCAGGGTTCAAACTGAAGCTTTTTCCAATAAATGGAAATCCTGGATAAAGGCAGCTAAGCAGCAGTAGGACACCACTTTTATCACATGCAGAACGAATGTTATTGCTTGGTGTTCTGGTTTGCTGTTTCAAAAAAAATTGCTATTCCGGGTGATTCCTTCCTGGATCTTGTTGCTAATTTTTTTTAAAGTTGGGTTATGCACTCTGTAAAGTCAGCCCCAAATGCTGTTTAACACCCTCAGGGCTGAACTTTTATGTTACCTGTTCTTTCTGCTAAACTTCTGGTGCTCATGGCCTTTTCTGCATTGGACCATTTCATCATGTTTTGCATTAGGACTGTTCCAACCTTCTGTCAGATGGCTCTTCCTATAGAAGAAATTAATTTAATACCCACACCAAAGCTTTACTAAAAGGAAAAATAAGTTTATTGGTAGCAACATAACTGTTTTAATTTATTAACAGTCAATTAACTTTCTTGATGGATGGCTTTTCCCGAGTTGTAGGAGTCTGTATCGATAAGATACTTGTTTCCTAATTATTTTACTTTCCAATTTCCTACTGACCAATTGATTTATTTTTCCTCCATGCTATTGTGAATGCCTTCTTTTTTCTCCCCTTTTTTCCTTTGTTTTCCCTACTTTATTAATTTTTTTTTTAACCATCATCAACAACTTTCCTCCCTAATATAATCTTATTTTTCTGTCGCTACCTGTGGGGTTGGGAGGGGGCTCTGCCTCTACTGTGTCTGCTCTGGCACTGATAGTCTGGGGGCACCCTTCCAGTCTGGAACTCATTTTCCTAGAAGTTTGTTTTCTGCTTTCATCTGATAATGCTAACACATTTTGTACTTCAACAGCTTCTATAAGCAGGGCGACTTTAGACTTAACAGACCATTACACAACTTTTCTCAGCACTTCTCAATGTTCTCAAGCACTTCTCAAACAGAAGCTTTTTATTTAACTAGCTCTACTTCATTCTACCAGTGGTTAAGATGTAGGTTTTCACTCTAAGGATTTTCCAGGGCATTATCTACCTAAATACATTTTTTTTCCTTTGGATGAAGCATCATTATTAATATATAAATCTATATATCCCATTATACTTGATCTACCATGATGGCCATGTAGCCAGTGAATCAAATTTATATTGGACTTGGAAGTTAGCCAGCCTCATATGTTGTATTTTGCTGTTTGAAACTCTGACAGCATCCAAATAAGCTCGGTCTAATCCAAGGTATTTGTCACATTTTTAATGGCCTGCTGCCTGTTTTTATAAGCCACCAGTTCCAACCTTAAAATAGTGCACATGGTTTAAAATAACATCCAGGTGATGTGCTCAGAAGAGCAGCTCTTTGATCAACAGAAACGGGCTCTTGTCTGGAGAACTCACGATCAGAAGGAGGTGAGAAGGATTAAGGAAAACTGGTGATGGCAGTTTTGTCACTCATGGCTTTTTAGTAATTTCTACCGAAATAATTCAAAGAATGCTCAGAATAAAGCAATGAAAAGCCTTGTCATCTTCGAAGACAGTGTCCCCACCACCAGAAAATAGGCTGAAGGGGTCAAAGAACACGGAGGTCAAAGGAGGAGGAATGCTGATCCCTTCTTTGGCAACTGGGTCTTTTTGCAGCAACTTTGGCAACATCTGTGAGCTGCGGGAGAGCAAACAAGGAACAGGGCCCTAATGTTTTGGCTCCCTACCTGAATTTTATGCCTTTTATGTTTTATATATATATATAACTTGCAGGCCTGAGGTAAGGGGCCAGGCTTTCCCTGTGCTCACAGACTGGGCACACTGGAAATGCCACTCGGAGCTCCCACACCCCAAAACTCAAGCACAGACCTTAACCAGGGATGGGGCAACAACCTCCTCAGGGTTTGTGCCTGTGGAGAAGCACAACCAGACACACTGAGAAGATGCTCAGGTCAGACAGGGAAGGATGGAGTGAACTGAGCTGTGTTCAGGGGGAGAAACAAGGAACATCCTCCTCAATTTTTGCATTTTGCATTTGGAGCTCAGTTTTAGAAAACCGTGTGTATTTGTATACCTAGATATACCCAGGCACAGTTCCAAACTCCTCCCACAGTCTTGTATTTGCAGTTGTGCTACTCTGTCACCAGCTCAGGGCTGCTGTTTGAGCTGCTCTATCAAAGGCAGTATGTTTCAAACACACCAGCCATTGATTCATGAAGTTGCCTCCCTCCACTTTCAGTCTGGTTAATATTTTACTTCCCTAGTTCTCCAGAAAAATCACTGGTGAGCAATGCCTGCAAATGAAATGTTTGCCCTTTCGTTTTCCAGCACAAGCTTTTGCTAATGTCTTCACTAATTAGCTTTAGGCATAAGCTAAAGGCTTATCATTATTCTTATATAATAAAACCAGTATGGAAAACAGCAAGACATGAGTTAAGAAGCTGCTTCTAATGATGATTTCTCTGTTCTCAGCGCCATCAGCAGTGTACAAATTTGGCAGCAGTTGAATTCAAACAACTGCAGCACTTGTGATAATCAAATGTGTTATTTCAAAACCCGAAAGTACCTAGAAAATCCAGCCAACTCTTCAGCAGGTTTTTTTGTGCTGCATCATTTCCACTGCAATTGGCAAAAAACCCACCTAAACAAGCAAGCTGCTCATGTCCTGACAGAAAGTTTTCCTTTCCACTGTGCAACTGAGCACCTTTAAACCCAAATCTATCCCACAGTGAGCATTTGAGAAGTTTCTACCAGTTTTCAAGTGGTTATCTGAAATATTTCTCACTTTATGCAGCGGTAAGTATTGATATCAATGACAGCCACTTAATATTAATAGAAACATGTGAAGCTTAGTCATCATGCCCTTACAAGTACAACTGCTGTTGTTTCAAAACAGTTATAAGTTTCTTGTTGGTCGAAGAACCACCACTAATCCGAATAAACACACCTTTGGTGACACATGACCTCCCTCGGTCAACGGGACAAGGTTTGCACAGTGAGGGGCAGAATGGATAGAACCTCAAACTATCTGTTTTATTTATATATCAGATTACATTTCAGCTATTCTGAATGAGCTTTGGCAGGCAGGTTTAGAAGCCTAATGTAGGGAACAGTTGTGGGGAAAAAAAAATAGTTTTCCAAAGACAGTGAAATCGGTTATTAATTATTATTACGCAAGAGCATTTTCTCGAAACTGGTTTTACACAAAATATCTGCTGTTCCTTGTTTTTTTAGATTAGTGTTTGGAAGTTTCCTTCTCATTCTGCTACATCATTTCAGTTTTTCTAAGTCACATTGGGCCACCAACAAAACTGCCAAGTAGTGTTAAAATAGCACAGATCAGAAAGATGGATAAAAAAGATCTCTGATATTTCCTGATATGCAACAGAATAGGGTATGTTTTGAATAGATTTTTAAAGGCTTGTTCATTCAGACCTTGGTGGAACTACCCTTCTGCTTATTGACATATGTTCTGTTAAATATCTTAGCAGATGAGGGATTCAGCATATACTACATTCCATTTCACTCTCTTTCTGGAGTATTTAATACACAATCCTAGACTTGCGTAATTTTGCATCAATATTAATTATATAGGCTATAAAGCCTATATTCCCAGTTTCAGTGGTAGTTCATTTCCATTCCTGAATGCTTCTGTTTCATTTATTTTTATTTATCATTCATTATTATTTTGTTTCAGAAACATACCCTCATCTACACCTCACAATCTGTTAATAAGGCAGAAGTCACTACTGTGTATCCCCATGCAATTTCTCTGTGTTCCTTAAGCTCATGTCTAATTCATGTTCTACTCTCTGCATGCAAATAACTGCACATTTTTGGTTACTTAAGCTGTAATTTTAAGATTTCTTCTCCTAGCACTGTGACAGCTGTGCAGTTTCTGCTAC
>VYZS01034522.1:36998-55155 GCA_013400695.1 Neodrepanis coruscans
TTACATGTGTTTTTTGGTGTGAGAGTTCCTTCTTACAAGAAGGAAGAAAAAAGAATATTTACATAATACATAATTTATATTGCAGTGCTTACTCCTCCTAAGAACAGGATTTCATGAATGGCAGTTTTATGGGGAATTCTTCCCATTTAAACTGATTGGAAATCACAGAGATTTGTTAACTCAGAAAATATTTAATCTTGTTATTAGGTCTGTGAAAACATTCAAACTGTTTGTTGCCTTCCAAGAACGACTTAAAGGTGTTTCCCTACCACTTCTGAGGGGGAAAAACTCAGATTTGTTTGACTTCTGGGTTTTTTTTCCCCTCGGAACTTTTTTCACAGTTCACTTGTGCAGTTTGTTGGTGGAGTTGAATGTTCAGCATTCCATGAAGGAGTGGGAAGGGCTGATGCCCTTTACTGGGGTTTATTATGCTGCTGCTGCCACTGGAAATGGGGACCTCTTTCTTACCCTTCTGTCCAAAAGTTCCCTAAAAATGCCCTAGTGCCATGGAAATGTCTGTACCAGTGAGTAACCAGGAGCAGTGTGGCTGCTTTTTTCCACAGCCTGGTTAAACACAGCCTTGCCCTCAGCTCTGTCTCCCAGGGCTGTGAAGGTTTCCCACATTGGAAATCTGAGGATTCGCATTTGGCCTCAGTTTTATTGTTTTTGGGAGCTGGCAGGAGGGTTTTGCAGCCTCTGTTGAGCAATGGGGGTGATGGGGGAGTCCCTTGTCAGCTGAGCTCAGTTCCAGGAACCCTGGGATGAGGAGAAAAGTGGGATCCAAACACTTGGTTTGTCAAGGTAAAACCTCTTGTGGTAATGCCATGTTTTCCTTGCCAGGAGAGTTCCAAATCTGGCTTTGTGGTTTCTTGGTCAGGCTCTAGATGTGAGGGCACTTCTTAGTAATCTTTTTTTCCCTTCCTTTTAACTGGAGGAAGGGCTCAGCTGAAAGAGAAACACAGGGTTGGAAATGCTATTAAACTTTGCAGTCTCTGGCAGAGCTGCCTTCTCAGCTCTTCTTTTTCTACAAATGTTTATCAAGAGCTTTATTTCAAGGTTTGAAATACTGTGTAACATTTACTGTTGTTCATTATCCAGTGAATACTGGTCTATTTGAGAACTTTGCTGTGTCACAGAAGGGATGGGACTCCATTGCCAGGTGATCTGAGTCATAGTGATCCATTAGGAAAACAAGCTTGGATTAGTAAATCATGGCAAATCAAATTATAATGAGTAGGAGAAGAGAAAACAAGACTGAATTAGGGACTTAAGGCAGGTGGAGAATTTAAATTTAGAACCGAAACACTGGAGAAAAATCTGTATTTTACCAATTGTTTAACAAGTAAAATACTTTTGAGAGAAGACAGAACACAAATATTTTAGTCTGCACTAAACCAGTAAACAGAAGTAGCTCACCTAGTAGTTTAGTAAATTTTGGTTTAATGCTTCTGTTTTATTTCTCTTCACATTTTCATTGTTGAGGTTAGGATATACTGACTGCTAAAAATGAAAGCTTAGATAATTTCTAGGTGTTACAGTAAATTTATGACTCTGAAGCTCATGCCTGTGCTTTTTTTGCTGAAGTCCCTTTTTTAGTCTGTAAGCCTACAAAGTTAAACTGTACATATTAAAGTTTAGGTACTTTAAATGGTCACAAGCATCAACTCCTGTATTAACTTCTATGAACTAGTGAAGAATTAGACCAGGCAATGCATGTTGAACACGCTCATGTGTTAAAATGGAAACGTTCCTGTAGGATTTGGCTCTGATGTGTCCAACCTGTTTGTTTGTTCATCCCCCCACCCCCAGCTCTGAAGCACAGAAGAATGCTTTCCACTGCCACCCGTGATCCAGGATGTCTCTGAATGAGAACAACAGCGTGGTGTTTGCCTACGAGTCCTCAGTGCACAGCACCAACGTCCTCCTCAGCCTCGACGACCAAAGGAAGCAAGATGTCCTTTGTGATGTGACGGTTCTGGTGGAAGATCAGCGATTTCGGGCTCACAGGGCTGTGCTGGCAGCTTGCAGCACTTACTTCCTCTCCAGGATTGTGGGCCAGGTGGATGCTGATCTTATCATCACCTTGCCCGAAGAGGTGAGAGCTCCCTCCCTCCTCTAATCTGGTTTGTTCCATTCTTTGCCGATAAACTGGTGCTTAACTGAGGAGGGAAGGGCTTTGAGGACTGAAGGGAAGGAATTTCCAGGTTGTAAAGCTGCTCTTGGTTGCGCTAAAGGCTGCACAGATGGGTATTTATCACAGGTCTTTTCCGATTAAGGATATATTGCTTTTAAAATTATGTACTTATTTCAAAGGCACAGAAGTTCGTGGAAAAAAAAGGCCTTAAATGGTAAAGAGATACTGCAGAATTAGCTCCCCTGTATTTTTCAAGTTATAAATTCAAGCTTAAATGATAATACCTCTGAATCAGTTTCATTTGTATGTTTGAGTAACAACTGTGCAAATATTCCTTGCTGCTTACTGTTGTTAACAGTTTTCTTTGGCTCAGCTTCCCATCCTTTTTACACACTGATCATTAACAGCTTGATTTATTTTTTTTTCCCTACTATGTTTTATTACTGTTAGGACAGAGAAAATGTATTGCAATATTTTTGTTATACCCTTAAAATAGATATTCTCAGATTTGGTTTAAAGGCAGTGAGCCAGAACCTGACATCCATTGGAAAGAAAATTTATTATTATTTCTCTGATTTGGCGTAAAATAGGGCAGTGAGTGGCATGTTTAATTTCTGATGTTGAAGAGGGAATTTTGCTTTGGGATAGTGAAAAAAATGGCATATTGGAGAAACCAGTAATGTGCAATCAGATCTGGTGAGAGGAAAGGATAAGAAATGTACAATGAACTCATGGAATAAACCTGAGTTAGGAGGGAGCAGAGTTTGTACAGAAAATGGAGGGACATAATCCTGGTGCTTCTTCATGTGTTTAATATTACTGATGTAAGAACAGAACCTGGTGAAGCAACAAGCAAAAATACTGACAGTGAATCTGATGTTGTAATCATTTGATCTCATCACTTGCTTGGTAAAAGCATTTTAAGACTCAGCAACTTGAGCTTCTCTTCTGGGAACTGCTAAATATTTTGAAACAAGTTGGTTTTATGAAGCTGCATGTTGGAGACAAACACTAATCACGTGGTTTGACATGTGATTTAAATTTTTTTTTATCTTTTTAATCATCCAAAGTATTTGAAGTTTAAAATGAAAGGCACCGACCAACAATCCAAGACACAAAAATATTTTTGGAGTTCAAGTGCTTCATATGTATTATTTTGTAAAGGCTTAACTGCTGTAGGTTCTGTGTTGGTTTTTTCTGTCAAGGTTTTTACTCTGTGGTAGACTTTCATCTCAAATAGAAATTAAATAAATGGCTACTGCAAGAGTTGGTTTTCTGAGTCAGTCAGACAAAGTCTCTCTAGGATTCTCTCTTGTTTGATCATGGAAATGTGTAAGAGACAGTGAAAGGAGTAAAGAGGTTGTTCCCTCTTGATCCTTCCAGTTTTTAGCAGTGTTTCTGTCTAAACAAGGTCCAGTTTTAAAATATCACTGTATTTTTTTTCTTTCAGTTTCATTTGTGAATGCCACTTGCTTGTAAACCCACTTTAACCATTTATTAGCTGCACTTAAGTTTGAAAACTTCTTGCCCGCTTATGAATAAACTGCCTTTTCTACTCTTAATTCATCCTTAGTAATGTGAGGAAGGAATGTGGCAGTGTAATCATTAAACTACTCTCCAGAGCATATTTCAAAGGCTATTTTAAGAACTCTTAAGGTAGGACACAGGACTTTACAGCCAGTTTTGATCAGCTCTTTCTGTGCAGATTTTTTCAGCTTCCTTTCATGTGTTGTGTCCTTTAAAAAAAAAAAAGCCAACACCTCAAACAACCACTTAAAAAACCAAAGTAGACAAGCCCTCTACTGCTTTCTAAATTAAATTGCATGTACAGTTAATTCTATTGCTGGCAGAGGAATTGAGCATAGTTAATGCATTGATGCAGCACTTTATTTAGTGTAAAATGCTGTTCATTTCAGTGAAGGAGGGGAGCAGAATGTGGGCTTGAGGATTTATAGTGGACATAGTGCTTTGTGCTTCGTTCTCAGAGAAAAGCTAAAGGGAGTGTGTCATGGACTTTGTAATCTGGTGATCTGTTGGCTGCTTTCCACTGGATTCCTTAGGAATTGTTTCATGTGTAGGAGATCTTGTTCAGTTTGGAATGATACAGTTTTTTTGTTCATCTCTGGATTCCCTGCTAGGCAACAGTTGTGAAGATGGAAATGGTCAGCTAAAATTACCTACTCCAAAAGGGCTTTAACCTGAGAGTTTGGGTGGGTGTACAGTTTTTGGGTGCAATTCTTTTAATCTGTGGGAGGAAGAAAGGAGTAGGCGGCTGTGGTAGTAAATAACCACATGTGGTCAAACTCCTTTTTTTCCTAGCTTTTTTTTTATATCAATGATGCATAAGACTGAGTGAATAGCAGTAATTGCTCTGCAAAAGGTACAATTAAATACCAGCAGTATGATTCTGAAGTAATTCATATGCAGCTTGGCTTTGAAAGATACCTGGAGCTGGAATCCAATTACTGAGTGTCAGTGTGCAGCAGTATTTTTCACTTTTCAGTACTGCATGGCCATGACATTTTATTAAGAGATTGATTAATTGATCACAGTGAATAACATTGTCACAAAATGTGCAGCATAAAATTGTATGAGAATTGTCTCAGGGTGAGTTTGGCCAGGATTTGTCTGTAGAACAAATCTGCTGCTTTTGTGTTGCACTCACTCTGTAAATTTAGGGTTTCTGTACTTCTCTACTTAAACCTGTATTGACCATACTCTAATATCTTCTCTTTTTTTTTAAATAGGTAACACTGAAAGGATTTAGTCCTTTGCTGCAGTTCGCATATACAGCCAAACTTATTTTAAACAAAGACAATGTGTCTGAAGTTTGCAAATGTGCAGAATTTCTGGGTGTCCGCAACATCGAAGAGTCTTGCTTTCAGTTCCTCAAGTTCAAATTCCTGGACTTCAAACTGGATCAGCAGGAATGTCCCAGGAAGAAGTGCTGTACCCAGCGTTGTCACAAACCAAACCCAAAAACTGGCAGTCTGGATGATGGAGACCCAGAAATAAGTGATGAAACAGAAGCACTTTCAGAAAAGGAATACAGTCAAATCCCTGACACAAAGCTCTGGAAAGATGAAGAAAATACTAAAGCATCACTTGCTCTCCCAGAGAATGCCAGTCAAAACTGTGATCCTGCACTAGAAAAGGGGGGTGTTTCCAGCTTGTCTTCCCAATGCCCCAAGTATAGGAAATTCCAGAAGGCTTTTGGAAATGACAAAGTTCATACTTCAGAGTCCAGTCCCAGTATTAAAGACATTCAGGTGCCACCACTTGCCACTTTTCTGGAGAAGGAAATCCGTGATAATGATGGCATCCAAAAAGCTCAGGAGTGTGTACCTATGCAGCTGGTCTCAAACTGTGAAGAGACTCAGGTAAAAATGGAAGAAGGGGAAGAATGCACCCAGAAAAAGGAAGAGTCCAAGAGAGATTCTGTGACTCCGAATGTGTCGTGCCCTGTGGACAAGATGGATCTTGCTGCTTTCCCCCAAAACTCTGCTGCACCTCATGGACTCAACTCTGTGTCTATTTTACAAACCTGTGAGCAATACAGTAACTTGAAGTTCAGCAGTATACAAAACAACCCAGGCTTGGCTGAAAAACCTGTGCCAGGTCCTGGATCTGGGAGTGACAACATGGAAAGCCAAGGTGACACGTCATCAAAGGCGGATTTGTGCCCAGGGGAAGGCACCAATAGTGTCCCATCAGCTGGTGACAGGAGCAGTGTGGAGAGGGAGGTAGCAGAGCATCTGGCTGGAGGCTTCTGGAGTGACATCTACAGCACAGAACCCTGCCAGCTCCATTTGCCACCTGCAGATCCCAAGGAGGGCTCGGAGCAGGTTTATCCAGGGAAGAAGTCGGAGTGTCCATGGCTGGGGATCAGGATCAGTGAGAGCCCTGAGCCTTGTCCCCAGAGGACTTTCACCACCCTGAGCTCTGTCAACTGCCCCTTCATCAGCAACCTGAGTGCTGAGGGATGCTCCAACAGCTCTGAAGTGAGCAGTGGAGATTATGTTCAGGGGCAGCAGCAGGAACAGTGTCCCTATAATTATGTGATAAGTTTGGGAGAGGATTCCGAGTCTGATACTGAGGGAGACAGTGAATCCTGTTCAGCAAGAGAACAAGAATGTGAGGTAAGAACATCCTGGTGTGTCCTTTGCTTCCCTGTCTCTTAAGGCCCTGTGCAAAATATATTTTGAATCTTTTGTGGTTTTTTTTCTTGTTTTGCTTTTTTTGTTTGGTTTTTTTTTTTTTTTTCTATGACTGCTTGTTTAAAAGTCTGGGAATTGCAGTTTTAAAGGTTTATATGGAAGGTCACTGTTAATTTGGGAAGACTAACAAAGTATTTTTGGTAGAGTATTGAAATGTTAGATGCTTACATGTCAGGTCTTTTAAGATATTCTTCTCTTACAAGTTTATCAGAAAAGGCTGTGAATCTCAAGGCATGGAGGTTCTTTTCTAGGTTTTTTCCTTTTGCTTCAGTTAAACTTAAGAAAACTCTAAATGTCTTGGAACCTTTATTTTATAGAAACTTAAGAGATTTCTTAATTGTAATCTGAGTTGTGGGAGAGAAATGATTCTCCAGATTTACTGTGAAATGAAAATTAAGTTCAGTAACTCCAGTAACTCTGTATTTAAGACTGTTCAATAATATCACCACCTCTGAAAGAAAGGTTATATTTTTTCTCCAACTGCAGTAATTATTTGGCACTTCCTTCCTTTATTACTGCTTTGGTACTGGTTTGGGATCATTTAAGATTCTGGAAGTTCAGTTGTCCTTAAAGCACCAGTTTTGCGCGGGGGGCCGGTTTACAAGATGGGAGGACCTTGCTGAGACTAAACATAGGTGGAAGCTATAAAAAGCTGTCATCCCAAACAAAAGGCCAGAATTGATTGATTAATCAATTAAATAAATTTCACATCTTTGTGACAGAGTAGATGGCATCTACTAGTTGTCACCAGACAAAGTTTCTTTTTCTGCTTGCTTTTTAAACTAAATTTAGATCATTGACCACAGCAAGGTAACATATTGTGCTACTTACTTTACTCAAATGTTAAGGATGAAAATAAAGTGTCTTTGGTTGGATACTACTGAAACATGGTGATTATTTTGTAAAGGTAAATACGTTTTCCAGTATTAACACTGCTCCCAAATGCTTTTGGAGCTCAGGTGTGCAGCAGTGGCAAACGCCTGGTTCTCTCTTTGGCAGCATTAAGAATTACAAGACAAATACTGTGACTTCTGTATTTTAAGGAAATGCCAGATGAACTTTTGGAGTGTATCACATGCTGCTCACAGGGACAGATTTTATCTCGCTCTGAATATGCTTTCAAGGGCCGAGTGTAAACAGGGCAAAAAGTGCTCTATTTTACCTTTGCTTTCCGTTACATTCTAGGTAAAGCTTCCATTTAATGCCCAGAGGATTATCTCCCTCTCCAGAAACGACTTCCAGTCGTTCCTGAAGATGCACAAGCTGACTCCTGAGCAGCTGGACTGCATCCACGACATCCGGCGGCGCAGCAAGAACAGAATCGCGGCGCAGAGGTGTCGCAAGAGGAAACTCGACTGCATCCAAAATCTGGAGTCTGAAATCGAAAAACTGGTATGTGCAGGCATTCACTGCTCTTGTCTGGAGCCTCAACACCTTGCCTGGGTGTCTGGTTGAGTTTAGTTGTGCAGAATGATTCTGTTTTCTGCCTCTTCCCCTTTCCTGCTTTGCAGTTTTGTTGTTCAGTTTGTGGCACTGCTCATGATTGAGTTTGCAGTTATGCAATTGTCAGTTGTGTAAGTGCTGTTCTTGGAACATTCCAGCAGGGGCTGGGGGACTGTTTCCCCAGTCTGGAGTCTTCAAAATGAGACCCGTTGCAGAAAGGGGGAAGGTAGAGAAAAGCTTGGGGAGTTACTTGTCTTTTTAGAAGTTGCATCAATGTTGTGGCTGAGGGGTGAATGCATCCAGATTTCTCTGCTGCCACCTGTTAATAAAACTTCTTAAGAAGGCAGTAAAAAGCTAAATATGTAATTTAAGAGAACTGTAGATAACCTGGGGTTGGGATTATCCACAAGACAACAATGGCAAGAAAATTAATGAGTTTCAGAAAAAAGTCTGTTTCTGACCCTCTCATCTCTGCTTCATAGTTGATCACACCATGTGCACTAAGTAGGTTAATTGTTTAGGATTACTGTACTCCTAATTCTTGTTCAAGGACCACTTTAGACTTAGTGTATGTGAGTTTGGTATCTGCATTAGCTGAGACACAGCAGTCATGTTGCACCTTTCCTGACTTCAGAGTGAGAAGGAAAATGACATTAGAGCCAAGTGCCATGGGGTGGAACCTTTATTTTCCTGGAGTGATCCAGCAACTTTCACTACATCTATTCCTACTTCTGCAGTGAAGGAGATGGATTTCCAAGAAGGGCCTGCAGTGCCATTCAGCCCTGATGAGTTGACAGAGCTGGTCATTCGTTGTGCTGAGTGAGGAGGATACTCTAGGGAGGGAGGGAAATCAGGTGATTTTGTTAATATTAGTCTGACTGAAAAGGGAAGTTGCATTTCTGACACTTCAGAACTTTCTGCCTGGTTTTGTCATCGTATTGTCATTTCTGTTATGTAACTCTGTCAATATTTTGCAACCCCTGGGCAGGGCATTAAAGGTTGATCTGCAAGATTAGACATGTTTTTGTTTAAGTGACTAATAATTACAGTGTAGTATCATTTCTTCTGTGGACCTGTGCTGGAACAGACTGACTGTCTGCTGTCTGACAGATAACACTGTGCCAGGTCTGGATAATGAGTGTTGAGCCTTGAGAATTGTGAGGTCTGACTTACAGGAATCGTGTTCCGGTCACACTTTTTTTGAGTTTTCTTTCCAACTGTGCAAGTAAATTTCTTCAGAAACTCCTGAAAAAGGCCTTGCTCGGAGCTGTGGAGCATGTCAGTAGGTTGTACACAAATGCAGAAACACTGAGGGCTGTCTAGGCATCATTTCCATGTGGGTGGAAGAAAAGAGACATCTGTGAAGGGTGGTGCATCCAGGGTACTTCATGCATGGTGGCTCCTGCCTTGTTCCTCTTTCTCTGGATCAGTCATGTGGCTCAGATTTGTCAGTCTGTGATCTTCTCATGGTGTCCTCTGCAGTGGGACTTTGAGAGGGGCCAGTGTGGTGTGTTGTGACAGTTCAGATATGGTTTTATAGAGTGTGTATTACAGTTCATACAAAGTTTGTAGTATTAGAGTTTGGAAACCTTTGACAAGTAGGTCAGGGAACATTGTTGGGTGAGGGTGAGTCCAGGTTGGAAAAAAGGCCATCAGTGACCTGGGATGTGTTAACAGGAGTTTCTGGAGATCTGTAGCTTCCAGGGGGTCTCAGCAGCAAAAGAACTTTTCCAACCTTACCCACCCTGGGATTCTCACTTCAAAGCTTTTAAGGGGGAAGCAGAGCAGAGGACAAGTGGCCTCAAGAAGCACCACTTGCAGGAAGATTCTGTAGCTGAGGAGAAGGACATGCCAGTGATCCAAAAAATAAAATTGACATATTTTTGTGTGTACTGTAACAGGGTGAGGTGTGAGAACTAAACACATTCTTCACCAGAATAATTAAAAGAGCTCTCACTTTATTATGACCTCAAAACTATAATGCTGCTAAAATAAAACAGTAATATTTAAATGTATTATTTTTTCAACAACTTCAGGTAGAGCTGGGGAACTTAGACTGGAATAACTGTTTCTGAATGTTGATGTTTGCTTTAAACAGCAGCCCAGATAATTTCATCAGCCCATAATACACAGCTGAGTGCCTCTGCATACCCAAAAGGTACATAAAGTGATTTTAGAGAGGAGATCTGGCAACAGAATGGAAAATACTATTCTGGGAGGTATTGAAAAACACCTGGAGGGCAGTGCAGTCACTGGTCACAGCCAGCAGGGCTTCGTGAGGGGAAAGTCCTGCTTGTTGAACCTGATTTCCTTCTACAACAGGATAACCCGCCTCCTTGATCTAGGAAGGAAAGCCAGGAGATGTCACCTTTTTGAGGACTGGCTGCAGCTGCTGCTCTTGCAAAATGCTGCGTAAACTTAGTCAGTTCTTGGGGAAAAAAAAGTTGTAGAGGTTGCAGTGTTGCAATGTGAGTTTCTCATGGAAAAGGGAATGTGAGGAGTGCAAATAGTTAAACTTTCCAGGAGTCAATTGACTGTGGTAATACACAGTCTCTATGATTAAAATTTACTACATAAAAACTACTTAAGGCTTTGGATGTCTTCAAAATTGTCTCTTAATTAGTTACAGAATTTAAAATTAATGTGTTGTGACATGTTTGGTTTTGGGGACTTTGTCCCTTTCTTTCAGCTGCTTCATTATGGTTTTGCTTCTTTCCTGTCCTTTGTCATTTCCTCATATTTCTTTATTCCAAAAGTTGCTTGTTTCCATCATCAGGCTTCTCAGTTCTTTTCATCTTCAGCCAGTTGTGTCAGGAGTCTTAGAAAAATTCACAATATTGAAGTAAAAGAAAAAAAAAAGCTAATTTTTAAAAACAGCTTCATTTTTTTTCTGTTTGCTGTGTTTGGACAATCCTCCTGCAGCATGTCTTATTACTTCACCTTTCTTACATTTTCTTCAGAAACTCTACTTAACTCCTCAGTTTCTCCTACAATGGACTTGGCACTTCGTGAGAATGATAGTTTTTTCCACTATCAATAATGGAAAAGTGATGTTTGCTTTTCAGCACTTAAATTTCAAATACAGGTCTCTGTGGAGGCTGCTCTGCTTCATGACATTTTGTTGACCCCGTCGTAATGGCTTGAGTGTTTTACCCTGAATTAATGTTTTCAGGAGTATTTATAGTATGTGAAGGCAGGTTTCATTTATTCAGTCACTGGCAGCAGGAGTTGGAGAAAAGTTGTGTGTCTGACAAATCATTTCAAGGAGCTGAATGGATGATGCTTTTAGGGAGGTTGGGATGGAACTTTTGATACACATTTGATTGTTCCGCTGTTTATCCTGGTGCCTGTTTTCAGCAGTTCAGAATATTTCCAGTCTTGTTTTGGCTTTGACAGGAACACAAACCACATTTTTTTTGTTCAAACATGGACTAAAAGACTTATTTTTCTTCTTGCAGCAAAATGAGAAGGAGAATCTGCTGAAGGAAAGAAACCACATTTTGTCAACCCTGGGTGAGACCAAGCAGAATCTGAGTGGGCTTTGCCAGCAGGTGTGTCAGGAAGCAGCCCTGAGCCATGAGCAAATCCAGATCCTTGCAAAATACTCTTCCTCAGATTGCCCACTCTCCTTCCTGTTCCCAAAGAGAGAACAAACAGTTCCATGTGACAGTGAGCTTGTGGTACCAGAACCAGCAGATGGCCTTTCAGGGGTCACAGCTACAAGTGAGCAGAGCTCTTGTTACCAGTGTGTCAAAAGTGTGTGTGATGCAACCTACGACCAAGTGCCAGGGCTGCACCCGGCCCCTGTAAGAACGTTGGAGAAACAGTGTGGGCAGAGCAGTGGCATCACAGACTTCTGCCAGCAAATGACTGACAAATGCACTACAGATGAGTGAATTTCCTCCTCCTCCTGCCAGCCCCCTCCACATTGCAACTCCAAAGTGAGGTTTGAGCATTACTGGAAAGGAAAGATGAGACTTTTTATAATTTTTGAAACCACGTTGGCGACAACAAAGTCACTGTTGGATGTGGCAAAGCTTTGGGATTTTGGCTCTATGTAGTTTGTGTGTGTCAGCCTTGAAGCTTTTTGTGTTTGGGGATGCCAGGGAGGATTCAGGGAAATGATATCAACTGCGTGCACAGGTGTTTCTTTTTAAGGAAGCTTTCATTCGCATGTAGAGCAGCCTTTACCCTGATTTATTGCCACAGTACCTAATCCCACTCTGCACCTTCAGTGAAAGCCTCCCAGCAGGTTTTTAATGCTCAGTGATTTCTAGACCTGGAATTCTTCTGAGATTTCTTTTTTTCCCCTGGTAGACAGACCTTCAGAAGCACATACAGCTCTGTAAGTGCTTATTTTGTAGGTGTNGCCTCCTTGATCTAGGAAGGAAAGCCAGGAGATGTCACCTTTTTGAGGACTGGCTGCAGCTGCTGCTCTTGCAAAATGCTGCGTAAACTTAGTCAGTTCTTGGGGAAAAAAAAGTTGTAGAGGTTGCAGTGTTGCAATGTGAGTTTCTCATGGAAAAGGGAATGTGAGGAGTGCAAATAGTTAAACTTTCCAGGAGTCAATTGACTGTGGTAATACACAGTCTCTATGATTAAAATTTACTACATAAAAACTACTTAAGGCTTTGGATGTCTTCAAAATTGTCTCTTAATTAGTTACAGAATTTAAAATTAATGTGTTGTGACATGTTTGGTTTTGGGGACTTTGTCCCTTTCTTTCAGCTGCTTCATTATGGTTTTGCTTCTTTCCTGTCCTTTGTCATTTCCTCATATTTCTTTATTCCAAAAGTTGCTTGTTTCCATCATCAGGCTTCTCAGTTCTTTTCATCTTCAGCCAGTTGTGTCAGGAGTCTTAGAAAAATTCACAATATTGAAGTAAAAGAAAAAAAAAAGCTAATTTTTAAAAACAGCTTCATTTTTTTTCTGTTTGCTGTGTTTGGACAATCCTCCTGCAGCATGTCTTATTACTTCACCTTTCTTACATTTTCTTCAGAAACTCTACTTAACTCCTCAGTTTCTCCTACAATGGACTTGGCACTTCGTGAGAATGATAGTTTTTTCCACTATCAATAATGGAAAAGTGATGTTTGCTTTTCAGCACTTAAATTTCAAATACAGGTCTCTGTGGAGGCTGCTCTGCTTCATGACATTTTGTTGACCCCGTCGTAATGGCTTGAGTGTTTTACCCTGAATTAATGTTTTCAGGAGTATTTATAGTATGTGAAGGCAGGTTTCATTTATTCAGTCACTGGCAGCAGGAGTTGGAGAAAAGTTGTGTGTCTGACAAATCATTTCAAGGAGCTGAATGGATGATGCTTTTAGGGAGGTTGGGATGGAACTTTTGATACACATTTGATTGTTCCGCTGTTTATCCTGGTGCCTGTTTTCAGCAGTTCAGAATATTTCCAGTCTTGTTTTGGCTTTGACAGGAACACAAACCACATTTTTTTTGTTCAAACATGGACTAAAAGACTTATTTTTCTTCTTGCAGCAAAATGAGAAGGAGAATCTGCTGAAGGAAAGAAACCNGATCAGCCCTGGTCTGAATTCCAGAGAGCTCCTGGTGGTGGAGGGATACCAGCGCAGAAATCAGGACTGTCACTGACCCAGGATAAGACTTTTCCAACCTGTAATGAAGCTTGAGGGTAGGTTTTTGCCTGACCAGCTGCATTTAAATGATTTTTAAAGTATTTATTTAATACCATAGACCTACAAGTTGCATGTTGACTTCTGTAGCCTAAGTCATCAACTTGCAAAAGTTCATGAAATGAATGACAATTTTATGATACAGGATTCTCAGGAAAATGTGTTTTTTTTGGAGTTTGGTTTTATTATTTAATTTTTTTTTCTTCCAGTAAAGAAATACTCGATTTTGAAATTGTAAAATACTTTGTTAAAGCATGTTTTAAAATAACTTTGGACAGACTATCTTAAAGCCATAAGGGAATGATGGCAGATTGTAAAATAAACAGATAATTACAACAGTTGATTTTGTATCTTTCGTAATTCACTATNTTCCCATCCCTGTCCCAGAGCAGGTTTTTATTGGATAAAAGTAGCAGGCTACTGGGAGCAGTGGTAGTAAAATTGAAGAGTAGCATACTTTTCTTGGATAAATGCCTTTGTCTTGGCTCTCCAGTAGGGAGTTAAAGAGAACTGGAACAGCAGAGGTGCTGCCACACACTGCTCTTTTCTCCAAATTTAGTGGGAGGAATAACAACACACTGTGAAAGGCAGGAGTTTGAAACTGGTGCAGTTCTTGGAGGAGTGTGCATTGGATCCTCTGGCATCTGAATCCCATGGGCTTGTTAAAATTCACTGCTGTGTTGTGACTTAACTGTCCTGGCACCTTCGGGGCTTGCTGCTTATTTGTGGCAAGTTGGAATCAAGGGATTGTGGAAGTCTAAGGGCAGAATTTTTTTTTTTAAAGATATTCAGGCACCATTTCTTTTTTTACTTCAGCGCCTAAAGTAAGTTACAAATGTTATTTGTTCTCTGATCACTGGGACCAGTAAAGTTCTGTTTCAGAATCTCAGTCTTCTGGATACTTTATGGCTAAACCTGTAGTACAATTTCAATTGTAGATACTTAAAAATGTATTAAAGGAAGTGAGCTGGAGATATTTCCTTTATTTACTTCATGAAGGAGGAATTCAGCTACTGAAAACAATCCCATTTTTTAAGATTTTTTACACAGCAGTGGATGCAGATTGTATACCAATGATGCTTTGTTATTTAGGTGTTATTCTACCACCAGAACCAAGTATTGAACCTTGCCACAGAAAATCTTTGGGTTTGCTGGTTTACAAAACATGAAGAATCTTGTACAAGCCAGTGGAATTCTTCATTTCCTACCTCAGTATGTATATTAGCTTTTTGTGTCTTTGTGTGCATGTACAGTGGGCAGCAACTAAGCAAAGGACCTTGTAAATACTACTTTTCAATTTTATCTTGCAGTGAGACAAAACTTGTTCTTGGCAAGGCTCTTTTTTTGTTTTGTTTTTTCCTCCCCCCTTCCTATCACCCATAGGTAACATAGCATTAATAAATACCTGAAGCCACTTATTTAAAAGAAAAATCAAAAATTTGACAGATTTCAGCAGTACTTCTCCTAACCAGCACGTAATACAGATAACTACACTACCTCACCTATGGGACTGAAAGCTGATTCAAATCTCTAGTGATATCCTTGGGTTTTCATCACATTACTTTAAGGAAAAAAAATGATGCATATCTTGAATAAATCACAGTGCTTGGCAGTAACTGAAATTTG
Organism: Neodrepanis coruscans; assembly: GCA_013400695.1. Lineage (NCBI taxonomy): Eukaryota > Metazoa > Chordata > Aves > Passeriformes > Philepittidae > Neodrepanis > Neodrepanis coruscans. The sequence goes on from VYZS01034522.1 coordinate 52,071, forward strand.
GAAATAAATACTATATAGCAGATGTGGGAATTCTACTGCTTTGGGTGTATTTCAGGTAATTGAATTGAAATTCTCTTGAATTGCTCTCACTGGTAGATGGTGATCCTGTATATGTATTACTTACCAAGCTCTCTGGGCTTTTTTCCCCAGTGTCTGTAGATTCTTGGTTAATTTAATCCTGCCCCCCCGGGCAGCATTTTGCTCTCAAGCCTCCATTTTATTTAAAAAACAAACCAAGGAACAACAAAAACCAAAATGGGAAGCTCCGAACCCTCTCTGCTGTTCAGAACCACTGTCGGTTTTTGAGCTGGTGATACTCGGACATGACGTGGGCAATTCCAGCATTGTCCTAATTAATAGTGCTTGGAAATGGAATTCCCTGGGGGAAGTGCTTGGTATAAAAGGCTGGAGCACGGGGAAGGGCAGCCTGGGGGCTTTTCCAGTGGCCCAAAATCCCACCACACTTGGCTGTAGGTGCTGGAAAACAAGGACAGAGGTTGGAAAATCCACCCAAGGTGATCAGCCCTGGTCTGAATTCCAGAGAGCTCCTGGTGGTGGAGGGATACCAGNGAAGCTGAAATCCCCAAATAATCCAGAAAGGTGAGTGTGTCAAGGTTGGGTGTCTACCAAACCCCTCAGGGTGATTCCTCAGTAATACTTATTTCACTCCATTGAGTTTTCTTTCATATTCCCAAATGCACAAATATTCTTCCCATCCTCCAGATGTGTCATGTGGAAGACCTGCTGTTTCCTATGATTTGCAAAAAGTCATCAGGGTCAGAATTTAAAATCAATAAACTAAAAATTGTTATCAAGTAATTAATGAGACTATTATTACAAGTGAGTTAAGTCAGTGTATTTTGTTAACTTGAGAAATTAAGGCTTTCTTGAATCATAGTAAGAGAATTCGGTATGATACTTCAACAAGGTTTCGTAAGTTTTTTTGATCTGCTATTTCATCTTTACTGTGGGAGAGGAGGAGAGGGATGGGAGAGGTTTGGGAAGAAGCAAAACACTTGGAAATCAAAATCCGTATTTGGCTTCATTAACTTGTTATTAGTAAGTCTCAAACTCTGAGGTGAACTGGCATGGTTTTGTTTAAAAGCATTGGGTGAGGGGATTGTGCTTTAAAGTTCTAAATCATGTTGCAATTTTCTTTCTCAGCCTGGTGATAGGAAGCCAGAGGGTGCATTTCCTGTGAGCCTGTCAGCATTTGGGACGTTGCCAGGTGAAGCTCTAGGAAATAAGGAAGATCTCAGTGAACAGGCACCTGTTTAAAAGCAGATTTTACAAGACTATTGGTTGGTAATAACTAATTGCTCACTGAACCTGGGTTTATTTAAGCAAGAGAAAGGAGGGTCCAGAGCTCGGATGTGTGGAGCTTAGGAAGTGCTGCCCTCTACCTGTGCACAGTAGTCACAAGTCCTCATTGTTTGCCTGCATTAAAATAATTCAGCAGGGATTTGGATTTTCCTTTCGAATCACTTTTTGGCTGCTCCATTTCAGAGTGCAGCACAGCTGCTTTTAAACATCAAGGTCCATGATTTTCAAATATTTCAATGTCTTACCAGCCCTTCTGACCAAAGAATATGATCATTTTATGGTAAAAATAAGTATTTTTTTCTTTTTTTTTAGCAAATGAAAATCTTATTGCAGCAGTACAACATCTCCTCTATCCCGTGTGAAAGCAACATGGTGGTATAAATATATTTGCATACATTGTATTACACAGAATTTATTGTACACATTCCAGTTCAACCATGGAACAATTGCCAGGAGCAGATGATGACTAAAGATCACGGGCACAAAGTATTTTTGTAAACAAGATTTTGAGAAGGAAAAGGTGGTTTCTGGAAAGATGACAATCTAAGGATTCCATTTTTGTGGGGTTTTTTCTTTCAATGGAGTCAATGATTTTTATTTTGAAGGATGCTGTATATAAGAATGCACTTTGTATTAAAACAAAGATCAATACTTTACAGTTTAAGAAACTTTACATATGTACATAAATTACACATCAGGAATGGTTCTTAAAGCTCAAAATGAGTGGTAGGGAAAGTCTTATTTTCCTTCTATTAAAATTTTTAACTCTTTTACATTGTGATCATTTGCAACTGTCACAGCATGATCCAGGGCCCTGATACTTGCCAGAAGCTTTATGATCTGCTTGATGTGCTCCCTAAAAAAGAGGAAGAGGGAGTCAGTCCAGGAACAGAACAATCACTGATTATTGTATTTGCTTCATTAGGGTGTAATGGCAACAGAGTTGATAAATGTTGGAGAGAAAAAAAAGCAGGACAGGATACAGAAATTAAAACTTGCTCTGAAAATAAGGATAATTGGATGTTTGTCTTCCAGTACAAACTTGTATGAAGAAAAGTTCTTTCCAGTTTAGGAACAGACCCCCAAAAGTAGAGAGTTCAAGAATTTAAATAAACTTCAAACCCAAAGTTGCACTGGAGTAAAGCAAGAGACTGGAAGGTGGTTTCCTCCTGTTCTGCTGCTGTTCCCACAGCATTTCAGGCCAGCAGTAAATGTATCTAATCCAAGCTTAACTGAGCTGGTTACTGGATTCCAGGAAAGTGACTTTTGGATGTAGGGCAAAGCAGGCTCATCTTGCTGGCTCTGCAAATTAAGTCTGAACTTTTGTCCCGTCTATAAAAGTTTACAATTTAAAACATCTCCCACTATCCCAGGCTGCTCCAACCTGGCCTTGGCCACTTCCAGGTATCCCTGGAACAGCTTCTCTGGGCAAAATAAAGCAAACCCCAAGAACTTGCAAGTGCTTGAAGTGGAAATGAGTTACCTTGCATTTCTCTTCTCTACATCAGAGCAACCAATGCTGTTCCTGTAAATCGTGTCAGCCAGGTGAACAAGGTACCTACAGAAGTTTTCTAGCTGGGAAATTGTCTTGTCTCCTTTTAGATTAGTGAACCACTGTTTAGGAAAGCAAGCAATTACCTGGGCAGAACAAGGAGAAATAAAAGTTAAATACAACCAAAAAAGGTTTTGAAAAGCTATTGTAACATGATTTGTGAGGTCTGATGGGCAACGTTGCAGTGACATGGCCCAACTGAGTAAAAAA
>VYZS01034526.1:0-14027 GCA_013400695.1 Neodrepanis coruscans
AAAAGACCTTTAAAATCATTGAGATATCCCAGAGATACATCATAAAATCATAGAATATCCTGAGTTGAAAGGGACACACAGGGATCATTGAGTCCAACTCCTGGCCCTGCACTCCAACCTTTGCAGCCCAGAGATTAATACTCTGAGCCTGAGAGAATTTTCCGAATGCTTCTTGACCTCTGTCAGGCATGGTGCTCTGACCACTTTCCTGGGGAGCCTGTTCTAGTCCTAACCACCCTTTGGTGAAGAACCTTTACCTAACATCCAACCTAAACTTCCCCTTACACTGCTTCATGCCATTCTTTCTAGTTCCATCACTGGTTACCAGAGAGAAGAGCTCAGTCCCTGCCCTTCTGCCTCCCCTTGTAAGAAAGCTGCAGGTCTCACCCAGAACACAGTTAGTCTTTTTTGCTGCCAGAACACACTGCCGATTCATACGCAACTTACCATTGACCAGGATCCCCAAATATCTTTCCATGGGGCTGCTCTTCAGCCTCTTGTTCCCTGGTCTGTACGTTCATCCAGAGTTGCTCCTTCCCAGGAGCAAACCCTTTTGTTAGGCTTCATATTGTTGGTGATTGCCCAAACGGCTGATTTGTCAAGATCTCTCCACAGGGCTTCTCTGCCTTTCAAGGAATCTACAGCTCCTCCCAATTTCGTGTCATCAGCAAGCTTACTTAGTATGCCTTCAAGTACTGCATTCAAGTAATTTATGAAGTCATAAAGGAGAACTAGCCCTAAAATGGAGCCCTGCAGAACCCGTGTAGTGACTGGTCACCAGTCTGATATAACTTCATATATTATAATCCTTTGTGCCTGAGCCATGAACCAGTTGTACACCCATTACATGATGTGTTTATCCAGCTGTGTATTGGACATTTTGTCCAGAAGGATACTGTGAGAGACAGTATCAAAAGCTTTACTGAAATCCAAAGAACATCAGATCAACTTTCTTCCCTTTTTCAACTAAGTGGGTAACCTTGCCATAAAGGAAGTTAAGTCTTTCAAGCAGGAATTCCCCCTCAGTGTATCCTTTTAATGTAATCCCAATGTATTTGTGAGTGCTTGCAAAACCAAATACACACTGACAGGATCAATTAGAGCTAGAGCACAGATGATGCCTTCAGTTTCAAAAGAAGAGGGTCAGATGGTGAGGTCTCCAGTGCTAGAAACGAGATGAAGGCATACACAAAGTCATATGCATAGATCTAATGGAATCATCTGCAGGAATTGTGATCCTAGATAACTCTACTAATAGATCTAAAATGTGAGAGGTTTTGTTTCTTTGTTTGGGGTTTTGTTTTGTTTTGTTTTCCCTTTTGGCTCTGCAGATGCATCTGTAATGAAGAACTCAATATTTCTAGTGTCATAATGCTACAGATGGAACCAGCAACAAAGAACACTGGTTAGTCATCAGGGCATTAATGTTGTCTAATAAATTGTGCAGGAGGAAAGAGAAAACCTCTGAAACTCTATATATTAATTTTGCTTCTTTGTGAGAATTCCTCCTCAGATTCCTGCAAGGCTTCCTTCAAATACAGTACAAAGAGGCAGAGGCATAAATTCAATTCTGTCATGCACCCGAGAGAATACCTGAAATGCCAGACAGTAGAGCTGTGGTGTTCAACTATTGTAGGTTGAAGCTAAAGCCATTTTTCCCCCCCTCTCTGGACTGGCGGGGGCGGCTGCCGCGGCCCTGCACGGCTTGCCCGCGGGGGTGAGGTGCCTCCCCCGGCCGTTTTGCGGGCCCAGCTCTGTGGCCTGGGGAGTGGTGCCAGGACCCCCCGGAGCACCAGGCGGGGCCACGGGGGGCCCACGCCCCGCGGTGGCTGGTCCCAAGGGCACCGAGGGCGCCTCCATGGCTGGATCCACCCGCCTGGAGCCGCCACCACTTCCGGCCCACAGAACCTCACTAGGGGCAGTTCCCGGGCGCTGACCGTCCAATCTGAGAGGCCAAGTCTCCTAGGGGCCAGCTGTGCATGCGCTAAGATTGGTCCCCTATAAAAAGGCGAGTGAGGCAGCCATTTCTCTCTTTCTCCGCCGGAGCTAGTCGGGGTCACATCTCTACGCGCCTCCGCGCCGTGTTCTGCCCCCGCATGTGGGCCGATTGGCGACTCCAACAACAGCGGCACAGATTGAGAACCACATCTCTCCATCAGCACTGGTATTCCTTCCCGGGGAAAGAGGGGTGGGCGGTCGTGGTTTTTCTAATTGTCCCAGTGCCTTTTCAGGAGCCTGGCAGAAACCTAGCGCTACCCTAGAGTTCTCCTAATCAGTTGTGGTATTTGGAAAGCTGTGGTCGCAGCTTCCTAATTATCCTGGTGCCTTTTCAGGAGCCCTGAGAGAAAACCCAGTGCTACCCTAGAGCTTTTTCTCAGCCAGCCGCGGGGTCCAGAAGAGCTTAATTTGTCTGTCTTTGCGCTTTATTGTCGGTTCTCTGTGTGTATAAAATAAACCTCGTTATTTGTTTGTTTTTTTTTTATTTTTGGGTGTGTTACTTCTGTCAGGTCTCTCCTGTTAGTAGTGCCTCTTAGTGGTAAAACCACGACATCAACTCATTTTTTACCTACCTCTCCCCACTGCCTAAGCCTCCTCTGACTCTTGTGGTTTAACCTGACAGGCAGCCACTCCCCCATTCGACCCTCACAGTGGGATGGGGGAAAGAATCAGGAAAAAAAGTAAAATTCATGGGTTGACATAAAGGGAATTTAATAGCAGAGAAAAAGAAGGGGAAAAATAATAATAAACAATCAACAACAACAATAATAACAAAAAAATTAATACCCTTATTAATAATGATAGAATTAGAATATACAGAACAAGTGATGCACAATGCGATAGATCACCACTACCAACTGATGATTGCCCATTCAGGTTTCTCCGCACTTGATATGCTGAACATGATGCCATATGGCATATGGTGTGCCATATCTCTTTTGTCACTTTGGGTCATCTGTCTTAGCTGTGTCTCCTCCCAAATTCCTCAGTGGCAGGGCACTAGCACCTATGTGCTTCCCCGCCTTAGAAGCACTGCAGACGCGTCAACGATGCTGTGCAGCTTCTTTAGGCACTGCTAGACGTGTGGCACATGAGATTTTGAGCTCTGAACAGGTTTTCCCTTGGATTTCCAAAGTGGGTCTGGGAAATCATGGCAAATCGCTTATCTCGCGAAAATAAGCAACTATATGCTTCCCCGCCTTAGAAGCACTGCAGACTCGTCAACGATGCTGTGCAGCTTCTTTAGGCACTGCCTAGACGTGTGGCACATGAGATTTTGAGCTCCGAACAGGTTTTCCCTTGGATTTTGGATTTAAGAAAAGCCATTTTACATAAAAAAATAAAGTCTGAGAAATAACCAGAAAGAAACATTAATGCCAATATTCTTAGCAACATAAAAATAAATTTAGAAAAAAAAATATGTTAAATTACAATGAAATCAGAATTCTTTCAATAATTACCTTTATAGAGTGTTCTATCAAGAGACTACAGACATTATAAAGTTTCTCGATGATTTTCCTTCAGGTGAAAAAAACCCTCCAAAAAATAAAAAGTATGAAACAGAAGCAAATAAAACTAAATCAAACCAAACATGCCTCTCCCTAAGCAAAAAGCACTCAAGTCAACAGAGTGTTAAGGAAACAGTTTAAGGTTTTAGAGAAATGTTTAAACAGAACAAATTTGGAATAAGTGCCAGTAAGGTTAAAAACTAATTAAAACATCTGGACAATGAGAAGTTTTACATACAAAGACTTTGAAATCAGACATTATATTTTCATTGTTTTGCTTGTTTTAGTGGTAAGCGCCGATTCATAAATGTCAGAAGAATATTATAAAGAAGATGACAGTATTTCAATAAACGGAATAAAACATGCCATACTAATATTGACCCAGCATGAATTTTCTTTCTGAATTTTTCTGATTAATTCTATTTAGTTCACAATTACAGGAAGGTAAAGGCTGGGAGACAAAGATGAATGATATGTAGGAATTACCATTTCCAAATCTAGGTATCTGATCAGGATCACAGAGGTTGCCAATTCTTAAACTAACTGAAAACTAAAAGATCTTATTCATGCTGCTCTGCTCATGCAAATGAAGTGGTTGATCTGGTATCTGAAAAAATGAGTTTAAAAAATAATTTGTCTTCCCTATTTCATTCCACTATCTCTAAGTTTTTAGAGCATGTGGAGAGAAATGCAAGACTTAAAGTATCTGCCAATTTCGGATTTTGATCAGGGAACACTCTACTGCCTGTTAACAATCCTAATCTGTACAAGGCATCCACAGCAGGTTTAAAGACTTGAGTCTTTTTGTGCAAAGAAAAATCTTTCCTCCGCTGACTATTGAGCTCTATAGAACCAAACAACAATGGAAATCAACATATACATCCAAATATCTGAATGTCTGCATATGTATGAAGTCTATAATGTTTTTTTTTCTGCTCAAAGTATTTTTTTCTCAGAAGGAGAATTAGATAACGTACTTTAAAGTTTTAGTAGAAAGTAAGCAGGTAAAAATTTCTTAGAAAAAAATTAACCTAATCCAAGTACTATATCAACAAAAGCATTATACTAGCTAACTCTGACTTAAGATTATACTTTTTTTTTTCCTAAGAATCTAAACTTTACATATCATATCTGTCTAAAGGCATGATTAATTTTTTTGAATTGAAATATCTTGTAGTTAGGTATCTAAATCACAAACACCCAAGTTATTCATCCATGCTTTTATTTATGATCAAAAGGATCACCTCCCCACACTGCAAACTGAAGCATACTCCAAGTTAGCCTGGATTTGTGTCCCCAGGGAAGCTTTGTCATCTAGCATGCAGACCAAAATGTGCGCCAGAAGCTCTCAGCACCTCACTGTGGCTGCCCTGCTTGAGAATATGGACAAGGTAGTGGTTCTCCTGGGCATATGCAGCCTCTCCAGTGCCACTGTGTCCTCTGGAGCCATCCTCCCACCACAGCACCTACCTGTGCCTCAGCCATTTCTGTTTCCTGAGTATCCCTAGGATTGTTTTTCCTGAGCATCCTGAACCAAGATCATATCTGGACCATATGAGATTAATGCCATAACCCATGGAGGTCACAGCCTATGAATGATGAGCACCCAGGAGAACAAACAGTGATATTTTTCCCCAAGGGAGTTGTCAGTGGCATGAGTACTGCCCAGGTGCTGAGTTCATTAGCTACTGGAAAACAAACTGATTCCTGTACTTCATTAATTATTCTACTTCCTAGTTTCAAACTGCTATAGGAAATAACTTCCCAAAATAAAATGGACATTCCTCCCACATACATTTAAAAAAACCCCTTTTGTTACACTGTTGTTTTTTCAACATGACTACAAAAAGTACACAGAGAAGCCTGGTCAAAATGAAAAAGAAAAGAAAACAGAAGAGTAACACAAGAAAATAAGGAGTTTAAATTGCTTGTAGTCCAGTCTCACCCTGAAGCAAAATACACTTTTGCCAGTGGAATCTTCTGCCTCTGAGCAAGTGCAGCATTTGGTACTGCTATACCGATTAAAGCACAGATCTACTCACATACTGAATGGATTTTAGATTAGAATTCTGTAATCAAAAACATGTACCTGTGTAGTTCAGAGAAACATTGTAACCAATATTCCAATTTTGTCTGAAAGGAAGACTTATTTTCTATACCACAGTATGAAAATTAATTCTCTGATGAAGATGATTCATAAAGTGGATCCAAAAAGACATACCTCCTCACCTTCAAAATTAAGCAACCAACAAAGTAAATAAACAGAAAACATATCCATGAAGGGTGCACAAATTGATTTTTCTTTGTATTTCTATTCTTCCTAATTGGTAGCTTTTAACCATCCTTCAAATTCAGAATTTGCACTAAATAAACACTTACCACCAATGAAATTGCTCCTGTAGAAATGAAAAGTACAGCCAGCAGGGTTTAGAAAGGAAGGATCTACTTAATTCATACTAAAATAGTAATTGATTTTGCTTTTTACATCCCATGATTGCACTTTACAAAAGAAGACTATTATCTGAGACGGTGGGTAGACTGCCAATAAATGTATCTTTTCTACAGTAAGGTTGAGAAGATTTTAATAATAATTAAGAGTATTTGAAAGGTAGCTCCTAGAAACACTTCTAAAATCAAAGGCCTATTATGCCTGTTACTGTACTGTTATATAGAACAAAATACAATACAGAAGCTGGGCACAGCAAGTGCCTCAAATCCCTTGTGAAAATCTTTTTAGCAATAATATCTGAAGTGCGAGAGAAGTATTTTTGCTGTTTTCTCTTGTAAAGAGAACGCTTTTTCTACTTCTCACTTATAAAGTAATATTTGTCTGTTTAACATTTAAATACAATATCTAAACTAAATTTTAAATGGTTTGTGGATACATTCAATATTAAAATTGTAATGTTTTCTATATTTACCTATTTAATATATTATTATAATTTAGGAAATAATATTGAAATCAAATGCACTGTACTCAAATAATACATTATCCTGTAAAAAAGGATGTATTTTGGATGAATTGTCAAAGAAACAACTCTAAGTTGCCCCTGAATCATCTTCATCAACAGTAAGAACTTATCAAAATACTGCATTTGGTACTTTTATTACTTTTACACTAAAGGTGAAGGAAAAATGATTTAAGGCATAGAATGACATCCTGACTTCCAAAATAAAGCAAGGATGGTGAGGGCATAACTTACTACGCATACTCTGTTTAACCAAAAAAAAAAAAAAAAAAAATCAACATGAGAACTTTACTATTTTGTTTTGTTTTTTTTCCCTTTTACTAAAGGGTGTAATGCAGGTTTACTATGGGGTTCCTTATTAACTTTGGGTACCAGTTTCACTAAGCAATTAATATATGACATTTCTAATAAGACAAGACTTATTTCTGAGACAGTAATAGGCACCTATAAAAACTTTAAATTGAGATAACCTCTATCCAAAATTAAAGGATTAGGGTTCAGGATGCTGTACTGCACACATTTTACCTATACAGAACAGGTATCTGCTGATAGAATTATACCTGACAGTTTTATTTAGTTGCTTATTTTTATGACTCAGTGTATATACAAATTATATTTCCAAGGTGATTTGAGCTAAAGAGAAAGGAGCATTCTGGAACTTTTAAGCATGCAAACACAGCAGCATAAGTAGAGCATGATGCACTACTAAGTAAACATGAAAAAACCCCAAACATTCTGAAACAGATTTGACAAATATTTTTCTCTTATGCCCTTTCAAAAGTAACATTTGGAGAAAGTTATTTAATATTCTAAAAATCCAGACTTTGCTACTTCTTCTAGATTTATATATCCTGTCTACCATTATTACCTCAGTGCTTAGAAAAATACCTTATTTTCAAATGCATGAAAATGATTACATTTTGGTGAAGTCTGTGTCCACAGTAGCCACTACTTCAATTTTTTTTCTAACAGTGACATTCTGTTTGCACACAAATAATTAGATCTAATTCCCTAAAACACTGCATGTAGCTTCTCTTATTAGAAAATTTTCTATAAATTAATGGTTATAATTTAATTAATGTTTATTTCCATGGCTGTTTTTTTCTTTTTGTTATTTGGAAAGTAAATATTCAGACTTGTTAAAAATTAAAGAGAAGGAAGAGGAAAGGAAAGGGGAAGAAGGTCAGGGAGGGAGACATTAAAGTGAAAGGAGAAGAAAATTAGAAGGAAGAAGGCAATGGGAGGTGGAGGGACAAGGGAGGGAAGGAAAAGAAAAGCAAAAAAAGCAAAAAAACAGAAATAAAAAATAAGAATTTTGATCTTGGATGACGGATAAATTGAGTAGGAAACTGACAGATATTTTTCCAGGAAAGTAAGATGCTCAGTGTGATAAGTGGAGTTCTTCAATCAGTAACAATGCCAGCTGCACTATTAAATATTCACTTAGAACAGACATTCTGAAGTGGGCAAGACTGTTTGGAATGCTAAACAATCCTACAGATGTTTTCTGCCTTCCTTCTGCATTAAAAATCATGCTTTCTTGAGAGAAAGTTAATATTTCAGATGACAGTGTTTTTCTATCATGAATTAAGCCATTTTTGCTTTCTGTGGCAAGGTGAAGGGCTAAAAGTCTTTCGGTATGACCCTTTTTTCTACTATCAGAATCTACATCTAACAGTTGTGACTGGAAAGTGTTGCACTGCAGGCAATATTTTTCAGTATCATTTTTATTTATGTGATGTATTACTTTTTGCGCACTTCAAATGCTTCACCTGATTTCTAACACCACCTCCAAAAGAAAGATTTATCAAATTGCCAGCTGATAGAATTAAGAGACTGGTCTTTATTATGCTTGTCCTCTCTCTTGTTCAGATCTCCTGTTAGGTCCACGTAGTATCTTCAAATCTTGTGAAGATCTTTGGAGGCTTGAATATTATTTGTCACTTGGATATATTTCCGTTGACTATCAATGACTTACTGGTACTTTAGACAATTTGTGACCTGGAATTCCAAGTAATAACAGTGAGTAGTAAACAGCAATGTTATTTACAAACCACTCAGGGACCTGGTTCAGTCATCTAAACATAGTTTTCCAGCTCATCTGAGAGGCCCTAAAATTAAATTTCCATAAAGACACAGTTGTCTTACAAAACTGTATTCAATCTGCCAGTCCCATGCAAGTATTCTGCAAAGACAATATATTTCATAACAGTGGACAAGTCTCTCTGATGAGAATAATTACAAAAAAAGTGTACTTTATGTCTATCAGTGGATCCTCTTTGAGTAAAATCTACATTCTTCCAACAAATTATATTAATGAAAAGAAAGGAACACATCCTAACAGTATGCCTATATAAAAACACATGTAGAAGAATATCAATGCATATAGGGTTAACAGGCCTTCCAGAAGATTCTCTCATTTGAGTAATGCTCCTGGAGGAAGGGACTCACTTCCTGAAGGAGGGCTCAAAGGGCTGTCTGAACATATGTGAAAAAAGTGTCAGGAAAACTCTGGTATACATAAGAGGTGTGCATTAGGTTAAGTAAACAGGAAGAAGATTGGGCCCTGTGAGAAACAAGCCCACAAATAATTTTTAATGCAATTTATTATAAAACAAAGGCAAACAGTGCTGGGCATTTGACCCGGCACCATCCAAGTCAGAGGCACAAAGGATCTCCAGACAGGTCAGGTTTTTATAATAAAATTGCTGCAAAAATGGGAGGGATATTACAATTTCTTTGAGGTAGGAGGGAAATCACTAACATAGGTACCTCCCCTTTCTTCTCACCTCTTGAATTTGGGTAGAGGGCATTTTATTGCTTTTTGGGGGTCATGGGGATGAAGAAGTGTAGTCATCATCTCTTGAACTTCTCAACTTTCAAAATAAAATTGGTTTGAGACCATCTTAATTAGCTTCGAAGATGGTGTTATCTTTTTAGCGAGCCAATTTATGGCTTACCCAGGAAGTTCCTGGGATGTTTCCTGCAAAAATGTGTCCGGAGTTCTTCAGAGTCTTCAGAGAGTTACCTCCTTAAAGCTTTCTAAACAATGGATCCTTACAGAAGTGAGATTACACATTTAGCAGAAAGAGTTTATTATATTTTACCATGCATTGAAATAAAATCTTATTCTAAGTTATGCTGCTAATATATCTGAACACTATAATGTGAATTCTACTTATTAATAAAAGTAAAACATTGCTNAGAGCTCATTATATTTTACCATGCAATGAAACAAAACCTTATTTCAAGTTACACTACTAATATATCTGAACACTATAATGTGAATTCTACTTATTAATAAAAGTAAAACATTGCTAGAGCCGCTGTATTTCACAATACCAATACATCTGAATATTATAATATGGATTCTACTTATTAGTGAAAGCAAAATTCTATCAATAACACCACTACATTTCACAGCCCCTTCAATATTCTTCCGCTCTTACTCTTTACTTTCTTTGTCTATCACAGAATCATAAATCACAGAATATGCTGAGTTGGAAGGAACCCACTACCCCAGCTCTGGACCAGTCCCATGACAGTACCAATGTGGAATCTAAGGACAAGTGATCTTTTTTCTCTTTCTCTCTTTTCTGGCTTTAATTCTCTCCTTCCTTGCACTGTCTGGGCAAAACATGGCTATCATATTCTATTCCATACTCCATACTGAAATTTATTGTGGGAGCCAGCACCCTCGAGAAGGGAAATTGTGTGTTGTGGTTTGTGAGGCAGCACCTGTGAGAAGTTTGTTGTTGGAGTTGAGCTTACTGAAGTGTACTGTAAAAATTAAGGGCTTCTTAATCACCACATTTGAGAAGTGTATTATAAAAATTTAAGGGCTTGTTAGCCTCCACTCTAAATAGTGGGCTAATTGCCAGAGCTAAGGCGACTACACAATAAAAGAAGAAGAGTCCCCTGATGTGTGTCTGGTGTCTTTGTTCAGGCTGATGAAAATTTATAACAAATATCAAACCCTCTAACAATGGGGTCAGGACAGTGTTGCACATCACAACAGTACTTTTGAAGTTCATGTTTTAATGGATTTGATAAATACTTACCTTTTTAGGACAACTTTTTTATCTACTGCATTATCACTGCTGCTGTTCCTCATTTATAAGATATATAGCATATAAAATTGGACATGCCTATAAATCTCTATTTCAGGAGTACAGTCTTATTCTTAAAAGAACTAAATATTCCCCCTTGATGTATACAGTAATTTTAACAGGATTTCAGTGCTTGGAATTCCTTTGGGACAGATTTTACCTGTGAGAGAAATCTTACTTTCACAGTTGCCATAATTTGTTTTTCATATATGTTTATTGCTGCTTTAAAAGCAGTAAAAAAAGAAAAATAATAATAAAACTGTTTTTTGACAGTGTCAGAGAAAAGATATCTTCAGTGGTGCACCTTCAGAGCTTAGATACTTTCAAGGTGACAGAAGAAAGCAAACATTACCACAGGCTATGCTGTACCTGCTTTTTAACTGAGCAGAATACTACAGCATATTGAATTAGTCTGACTCAATTACTTTTGTATAGACTTAATTACATTAAATAATTGTATGAATAGATATTTAGATGGTTTCAGATATATACGTTGCCGGAACTTACGTCTGTTTTTATATTTGCTGCATCATTTCTACAAACATGGATGCTAGAAAAGCAGTATGTGAAAATGGTCATGTGGATGGATGCCTTTGGACAGAAAGTAAGCATGATGCAAACAATATCTACAATATGTAGCCCTGATCACATCTTTTGTAGAGACTAGATGGAGAAATTTGCTTGCATTTTCTTCTCCTAAAACCATCGGCCTTTGTACATTTAAGAGGACAAGATCGTGTATTAAACCAAATACATTTTATTACTTTTGGGACGCTGCTGTGCTTCAGCCATGGCTACTGGACAACGGCTTTGTAGAAACCAGTAATGCAAGACAATAGAAGTTATTTTGTAAAGCAAAACAAGTGACAATGGGGACCAACAACCCCACACAGCTGTTCCAGCATTTTTGGTTTTTTGAGCCAGCTGTAGGCTTGTTCTAAGCAGTGCAAATTTGATACGGTCCCAAAAGGCAAACATGATATCCCAAATCTTGTTCTGGATCCAAGGAACACATCATACAGATAGAGATATGAATTCACTGTTAGTCCAGTTGAGGTTTTAATTACCTAGAAGTCTGAATTATATTATTGATACAGCACAGTGTAAAGGGCTCTACTATGACTCCTGACCTTTCATCTGGTGTTGTTTGCACAAGGAGGAGTGGGTGCCCACAACAGGTGCAGATCCCTCAGCCTGAGGTCCTGCTCATAACTCTGGTGGTGCACCTTTCCCCATTCCCCCATTTGGCTACACTCTATGACCCAACACTGTGATATAAAGTTCTTCTCTCCCAAGAATGTTGCAGCTTCCAAAGTAGTTACGTCTGTATCTATGCCACAAATCTTACCATCCTAAGCTTCAGTATAATTCAAAGAACAGATATCATTCAAGCAGTGAGCACTCTTTCCCACAACTTTTGTGGCCCCTGTTTGAGCCATCTATACTATATAACTCCATGAAAGTAAAGAATAATTATGAAAAAGAAAAATCACAGCTGCTTTTAAGTAAGAGATGTAAATACAAAGAAATGCTGCAGATCAGTAAACCTGCTAGGAGATAAACACATGTCTTTTTTATCCAGTACTAATGCAAAGAAGGCCAGAGCTCTGACAACACAAACACAAAGATCAGTTAGTTTGCTGCACTCCTGCTGGATCTATTTATCTTGACATCTTTGGCACTTACCAGCATTATGCTGTAGCCTGCACTACCCACTGTGTTAACAAGACAGAAACCTGTTGGTGATTGTTCCTGCCACTTATTAAGGCAATAAAAGCACCAGCTGATATGCACCATGGTTGCATGACCATTTGTTTAGGAGTAAACAAGTCACTTAAACACTGGAATAAGTATCGAGACATTTCTCTGTGTTACGGCTTCTGCAGTAAGCCCTGTCACACAAAATGCAGACACCATTTTGATGCCTTAAGGAGTGCCTAAGAGATTTGGGAATTCACTATAGCTGGGTGGCTGAGTAACTTAGAATATTAAGGGTAGGGCCTGTCCTTCACATGTTTGCATACTTCTGTATAGATAAAGAGGTAGTTAAATCAAAACATAACAGGGGTGGGGATAGGCAATAAGGGGCCATTCTGTTGGATGTTTTAGGGGCATAGTAATAAGATGGGATTTAGTTGGCTAGGTATAATGGGTGGGCACTGGAGGTTATAAAAATGGAGAGATTGTTATGAATTTCCTCTTTGGACCATCGGACATCACTAGTAAAGCTGCTCTCTCCCTGCACTGCGTGCCTGTCTCGCTTCTTATCTCGGCCCTGACGGCAACAGACATTTAGAGATAACAGGCTGGCAATATCTTCAGATATCCTGAATTTACCTGCATAGAATCACAACCTGAAGAAACTGTTTGTTTTGTGAGAGAAATGCTGCTGATTTCACTGAACCAACTAAATCCTTCACAGATGGCACGTGTTTAGTTACATTTATGTAGTTGATTGCCCCAGGATAGATTTTGTGCCACCACTCTTGCTCCCTGAGGGTGTGTTTTTATTTTAGTGTTTTTATTTTTCTAGGTAGCTCTTGGAAACCAGTGTTACTTATTCTATGATCAAAGGCTTGCAGAACTGACTAGGCTCCATGGTTGTAAAGTGGGTGCCGTAAAGTGTAAGACCTGTAAATAACTGCTCTGGGTTATTATGGCAGTATTTTTCATAAATTTGAAACAAAAAGAAAGCGTCTTTCAGAAAGCATCAATGAGTTCAAATTTTTTTCTCCATAAACTAAAAAAAAAAAAAAAAAAATGAATGCAATTAGGTAGAAGATGATCAATTACATTTAATTCTGGTCTTTTATATAATGTGAACTACATTTCACAGAAGAAAATAATTTCAAATTGAGCAAACAAAATGTTCTGTTCCATTTCAAAAAGGCACACACTGACATCAAAATTCTCCACTTAAAGAAATTATCAAAATAGTCATTTATCCTAAATCATATTTGGCACAAGTCAGTTTTCAAATTCCTTTATAACTTTCCTAAACTTTCACTGTAGTCAAGATGTGGTGGTTTTACCACAAATTCAGTGATTTTGGAGCAGAGACTCTGAGAGAAGTCACAAACACACCCCAAAAATGAAGAGAACACACAAAAAATCACTGTTTATTTTGCGCAAACACCAAAACCCGACAAATAAAGTGCAAAACAGACAAATAAATAAATTTTTTTCCAGGGCCCACGTTTGGGGTAAGGACGCTCTGGCGATAGTGCTTGTCTCTCTCTCCCTCGGAGCCCAGCAAAGAGACTCCACGGTATTTAGAAGGGAGCGCGTGGTCTTGAGGGCCCCTTAGCCTTGAACCTCTGCCCGGTTTCGACTGAGGAGAACAACTCAAGAAGATTACAAAACCGCGCCTCTCCCCCCTTTCCTCCCTTTTAGCCCGAGGAGAGATTTAGTGCTGAAAGGGAAAAAAGGTGTCCTTTGGCCCC